>VDFB02135561.1:0-78509 GCA_007258455.2 Sequoia sempervirens
AGCGTCAAAGACTTCTTGTGCTTTTTGTATAGAGATGTCAATGTACTCCATTTGAGGAACTTTAAACACAATATCAAAGAAGTCAGGGTCGAGTCTTAAAATCTCGTGCCCAGATGAATCAATCACACTTCTGCTTTCCCTGATGTAGTGGGATGCCACTTGAAGGACAAATTCCGTATTGTGTGCAACAGTAGGGAACATAGCTACCAAATGCAGGTTACTGTGTACAATTTCTCTCATAGGATCAGGAAGAGGCTTCTTCTCAATTTTCTCTACAAAATCAACCAAGTCTTGATGGCCAACCTCTGTGTCTTTTACTTCTTCCACCTTGGAGACCACTACAGTTGGCGGACAGACACCTTGATACTTATATTTCATTTTTCCTTTTGCTTTTGAAGAAGATGGAGGTTTTCTGGCAGTCATCTGAGAGCAACTGAATCTTTGATTGATCAACTTTGAGGATCTTGAAAAGAGACTGCAAGATGTGGAGTCAGAACAAACGTTAGTCGTTAAACAACATGGGAATGTGTGAGGTGAGTAACGATGATGAGCAAGCGTGGAGCGGATGACAAGGCACGCAAAACGATGCACAAAGTGGAAGGAGCGAGGTTCGGGACGAAACTGGCAAGTTTGAAGTGTTTCAGGGAAAAATTATGAAAAGTGTAAGGGCGCTGAAAATCAGTGCCCTTGCATTTTGAGGGAACTGGCTTTGGTGCAGGGGCGCTGAAAAACAACGCTCCTGCACTTGGAGTGTTAGGAAAAAATTCATTATGTCAGGGCGCACTTTTTTAGCGCTTCTGCATTTTGTGGCATGTGGATGGTCGTGATGCAAGGTTGAATGAAAAGTGCGCTCAAGCATGAAAACTTTGGAACTTTGGAAAGAAACGTGTAAAACTTTTGTTTGATGTAGAGGGTTTCAAGAACGGCGCTAGACTTCAAGTGAGTGATACTCATTCACAAAACGAGCTTCTTACATGAAGAGGTTGCGCGTTTTGTATTTTCATGGCGAGGGTAAAAACATGATGCACGAAGGAAGAATATACAAACCAAAAACCCCGTTGGTGATGATGAAGAAAACACGGCCCAAGCGGAAGATGCAATGTAAAACAAAAACGTGCGATGGAGAGGAAGCAAAGAAAAACGCGCAAGACCAAAAACGCGAATGGGAAAAGATCAATACGCATTTTGCATAACAAGAGATTGAAAACAATCACAAAAAACGCATCGATAGATCACAACAAGAAAGAATGCATAAATGAGAAGAATAAGCGAAGAGGCAAAGAATAAAAACGCACCTAAAATGGTGAACTCGAAAACCCTAGCTCGACTGAAAGAGAAGATCTTTAGAAAAACATGTTTTGTAGCTTGAGAAGGAGTGGAGTTGAAAATCACAAACAATGAAAATAAAACAATAAAATCACTTTTAAGTGAAAGGGAAACATAAAAACCGAACTCAAGTCACTCAATTAATTGAGGCACAAAAAGTGGCACGATAAGTGAAAAATGCAAAATGCATGAAGAAACGCGCCCATGCCAAAAATGGCTAAGTCTGGACACAAAGTGTAAGAGTGCACTTTTTTAGCGCTCTTGCATATTTTGACAAAATCACTTTTATGCAGGGGCGCTGATTTTCAGCGCCCCTGCACTTTCAACACTTAGCCAATTTTGGCTGTGAGCAGGGGCGCACTTTTTTAGTGCAACTGCATATTTCACAATTCGACTAAGTATGAATAGTGAGACTTCGCGAAGGAACTCGTTTCGAAGGTCTCCGCGAGGCGAACATAGGGGGATGCTCAAACTGACTGTTTGAGGCTTTGGAACGCATTACGAGGTGGCTCAAAAATCACCTCGTTTTGCGTGCTTGAACTTCACGAACCTAGGAAACAGACAAGTTTCGTAGGGGGTTATACGTGGAATGAGCACTGCTAGATTCCGTGATAACAAACCCCAATTTTTTTTTGACTGAATCCGTGAACCGAACCCTCAAACTTGAACCTGAATCGGTAACTTAGATTATTATTATAAGAAACCTATAATATATAAAAGGGCCTTATAGATAAAGGCAGTTTTTTAGTTTTCTAAATGGCACACCAAATTGGTGTATGAGACTTCCTATGTAGAAGTCCTCGAGGATTGTGTTTTTTGTTTACCTTATATTTTGATCAACAAGGTGTACACATGCTTACCCCCTCCAAATTTGAACATGTGCCTCATCTATGTAGTACTTAGGCCTGCTCAAATTAGAAACCATTAAAGTTCTACAATCTATGGATTACTTATTTATACCATCTATCTATGAACACATGGAACAATCAAATTATTGTCAGTGGTTTGAAGTTGCCATCAGTAAATACTAAATAGTGAAAATATATCGAGTCTAAATTGTTCTCTAGGTTCTCAAATAATTTAGCTGACCAAATTTGCGTCAAGGCTAATTTACACATGTATGGACATGTAGAAAATCATTATTTTATTATTTGGTGTTTCTAATAACAGTAGTGAAACTGGAAAATTAAACACAAAACCTTTCCTACAAGACTTAACATTTGTTAATATGCATATCTCTTTATTTGTTCCATATGCTAAGATTGAAATTGATGAACTGTTAAATTAAAGACAGGTCATCATCTTTCGACATTATTTCTCTTATTGCTAGTTTTTCAATCATGTTTATCAGAAAAATATTCTTGCATCTAATTTTTATCAAACAACTTAGTATCAAGCATTTTATTGTCAAAGGGATTGAAGTGAGGGCCAGAGTATTTTTCTAGTATCATCCTTTCATTCATATAAGAAAAATGTTTGCGACAAATTCATTTTTTCCTTCAAAAAAACTAAGAGATACAAATACGTCATTAATACTTTGATTTTCCATAGGCTATAAAAACTAAGAGAATGATGACTTACGGATATCTTGCATCCCCTAGCTTTGCAGCATATTGGACCCTAAGCCGTAATCTACGCATCTCAGACAGAATCTGCAATGGATTTGTTGACTTAAGGTTTGCTACAACACCTGTGCATTTTGTATTGAATTTATGGGGGTGAGACCAATTTCCTGTAGAAAATGCTCTTGCAAGACCATTTGTGATAATGGAAGCATCAACATAAATATCCATTGACTTCATATTCCCACGCACTGCAGAAAAAAGGAACAATAAAACTATTAATTGTGGTCACTTCCAGAAATGACCAAAATTAGTCATTTAGAAACACAAAAACCAATAAACTATAATGCGTTGGTATCACATAAAAAAATATTCACAATTAAGATAAATATAAATCATGTAAAATACCTGAGATTTCTCTCTGAATTCCTTTGGCCAATCTGTTCCGAAAATGTCTAACCAATTCCTGTAGTTCACGACCAAGCAGCTCACCTGCCAGTTCCAGCCTTTTGTTCTTGTAGTCATCTTTACATTCAACATGTCTCTGACCAAAATAAGATGATAGAAGACGATTGACAATGTATCCTAAAAACATTGCTTTTTGTTTATATCCCAATATATGTGGAAAAAGGTATGCTTGAAGAGCCTCTTCAGCATCTTGATCTTTTGGAAATTTGCATTTCTTGAGTTGGTCATTAATATAGGCCCAAACATTATCTTTTCTTCGAAAACATTTTAACTCTGCCTCTGCCTTATAAATTGATGACAACAACAACTCTCTTGCTTCACACTCACTGAATTCAATTCCTATCATTTGCATCATCTCAAAATCTGATTCCACACCTAGAGCATAAAACATAAGCACAACTGGAACTGTAATTGCAAAGAAATAAACAGTAATCACTTTTCTTCCTGCACACCATTTGTCATCTTTTGATGTCTTGAGGATTTTGACAATAACTTTATTCTTGTTCCTGAAAAACCCACTTGTGCAAGGTGTGTAAATTGCCATCCAGTTTGGAGTATTTGATACCCAAAGTCGATTTGTGCACCGTTCTTCTTGTGCAATAAAGACCTGTAAAATAAAACTTTAAAACTGTCAGTAATTCAACTATCAATAGCAGGATTATAATAAATATAAAGTATTCTAAGATGTCTATTCAAGTAACCTTCAACATAGAGAATTCAAAAACATGATTGCCTCTTCCAGCTTAAAGATTCTACTGAAATTTTCAGAGCCAAATAAGAGAGGGCGCACTAGAAGGATTCACCTTAGAATTTCTGACTTAATACAAATTTGTCTTAAACTCTGAAACTAAACAAAATCCAACCTGGAATCTTCCAGCCAAACCTAGTTGCTGGATTGAGCAGTTCCTTCAGTAATTACATGAACCCAGTGCTGTCAAGTAGGGTTTTGATACTCTACTTTGAGCTCACCTGCTGGTTTCTCTGTATAGATATCAGTAATTGATCTTCTCCTTTGCTTCCTTTTGTAGATTTTTTTCCTTTCAATTATAGAGATTTTATGACTATTTGTGATATCCTTTCTTTTTTACTCGTTATTATCTTTGTTTGTAAATAAGTTGGATGCATTAAGTTGATTGTTATGCTTGACTTATGGACATATTTGATTATAACAAATTGATATGTAAATGTTTAAGTTGATTATTGTTCTACTTGACTTATCCATTTTGGGCTTATCCTGCTGATGCTGTTTGTAGTTGCAGGAACAGGTAATTGGGTAGGCACACTTAGATGTGGTAACTGGCATTTGAGAGGACATAAAATGGACCATAGTACACTTGGAAGTTTTCAGAACAATAACTTCCACAAGCAGCCAGCACCAGGGTCATTTGTGCTTTGGTTTAACTTCAGATCATTTGAGAATCTGCTTGTAAGTTTAGTTGAGTAGGATTGTGTGAAGAAAAGTATTACTGTTGTTTCTGTGATTTGTTTTGATTAATTTTTAAACTCGTTTTTAGCTGGCTTGTGTTCTTGCCTATTAGTACCAACAAGTTGAAGTAAGGATTATGGACCATTACAGGGGTCACTGAACACTGTAAGTTGAATCCTGAATAGTTGGATTAAATATTGTTCATAGAACAAATCTTAGGAGATGACAATTGTAATGTCCCCGTTTTTAGCAGTTCACTTTTCAGTGATTGGTAGCCTATTCCAAGTTTGCTATCGGCAAGCCAGTGGCAGAATTAGGGTTTCCGGCTGTTTGAAGGATTCTCTTGAAGATTCAGGGTTCTGCTTGTTGGAGTTTGGATGTTTGTATTCTGGATTCCTTCTGGGTTTTCAGAGAGCTTCGCAAAGGTATGACTTGCAACTGCTTTGGGCAACCTTTCTGAACTTACTATTTTTAGTAAGTTATGACGGCTACATCTCTGAGTTTGGGTTTTTGGATTGCGGACTCTTTCTGGGTTTTCAGAAAGCTTCGCAATGGTGTCGCATGCATTACATTCTGAGCAACTTCTTGAATTTACTATTTTTAGTAAATTCTATATTTGGCAGTGGTCCAGTCAGCACCAGCTCAATCAACTTTCCTTCACTTGCAGTTCATTGGGTGATTATGATTTTTGGCTTAAGAGGTTCATTTTGGAGAAATAAGTTATTTAAAGTCAATAATGTTTTATTTTATAAAATAATCCCTTGTCCTAGTAATACGACTTTAAGTTATTTTAAAAAGGGGGACGTTAAGGGTGGTCATCTCATGGGGAAATATTTTAATATTTCTAAAGTGAATAATTGCTTAAGAGAAATTGGACGCCAACCTTTGGAGAAGAATATGTTTTATTTTTGTAATGTCCCCTTCTCAATCTGATCTTTCCAGTGACCGTGGCCTTTTTGGAAACCCGGAGGCTAGTCGAAAGGTAAAATTAGGGTTTCTATTTTGAGGTTGTCCGTGCTTGGAGTTGGTGGATTTGATGGCGGATTCTTTCTGGGTTTTCAGAGATTCGTGGTATGTTTCTTTCGGCATTCAGAGCATTTCCTCGATTTACTATTTTTAGCAAATTTATTTTGGCAGCTTTTCGGGTTCAAATTTGGTTGATTTTCCTACTTTGGTTGGTCACTTGACTTGCTCAGATATGGCGGCACATTCGAGAGATAAGTTAAGTCATTTAATTAAAAGTCACGTTTTAAATATTATATTTTAACGTTGACCCCTTGGCCTAGTCTATTGACTTAATGTTGTTTTAAAAAGTGGTCTTTGAGGGTGGCGCCTTCATTAAAGATTTTAATTATTGCCAAAGTCAAAGCAAGCTTATGAAGGGCGCATTTATCAAAGTATGGCATTTATTTAAAATATCAATATTAAGCCTTGAAGGAAAAGTACGCCATCCTTGAGAAAGGATTAGGGTTTTGACTCTGAAGTGGATTTTAGGGTTTCGTGAAGTCAACAGGAAATTATAAAAGGTGGACTTTGAGCTTCATTTCATATCTTTGGACTACAGTACTGTTATGCTGCCGGTTTGGCTCTGGGTTTGCTTCGAGGAATGAAGGCCTCCTAGCTCGGGCATCGCTTCTTGTTTGCAAGACAACAACTAGTGGTGATTCAGTCTATTTGTGAGTTGCATTTAGTTTATGCATTGTTTTCAGTTATTTGCATTGTTAGATTTGTTTTGGCATGTTCGTGGTTTTCAGCCTATTGCATTATTTAATACAGCAGGTTCATGTTTGTAATCATAAGTCAAAAAATATCAAAAAAAGTGTTCTAGGTGTTGCTCATATCTCATTGTCTAGGAAGGGCGAATCCTTAGTTCAAGTTTCAGATTTTTCTGTTAAGTATTGAATTTTTAAAGAAGGGTCGAACTTTTCAGCAAATTGTATTTGAGGCATTTGAGTCTGTTTTAGTGTTTGGTCTTGGTCGCCCTTATCATTAGAGTGCATTGCATCTTATTTCACATCGTTTGGACATACATTGAGGAAGTTATGAATAATTCACTAAGATTGTAAGCTGCTGGTTATATGATAATAAGTGCAGATCTGTTATGTCAACTTGAAGAAATTTGCATCTACCTTATTGGGTTGGTGTGAGGTTTTCTTGTATACTCTGTAGGAGCTTCTTGTTGAATGTATTATTTGGAAGAGCATCTTACGTATTGATATTGTAGGCAATAATATCTTTGTAAGCTGGCAGTAGTACTGACCAGTTGTTCTTAATATTGCTTCATCGTTATCTGTAATAATCATTCTTCCTTCAGTAATTGTTGTAATAGTTAAATCTCCACCCTATGGTAGCTACTTTCCCATTCTGGGTTAGAAAGCACATTCTGGGTGTTGAGTATTTCCAGCTTTCAGCTTTTCTTTCAAGCATTGCATTTTGTAATCACTCCGCCATATGGTCGCCCCTCACTCCATTCTGGATTGGGTAGCACATACTTGGTGTTGAGTTCTTTTCTAGCACTTAGAGTAGAAGATCCTCTGACCATATGCTCGCCATCATCGGCGCCATTCTTGGTTAGAGTTGTGTCCTGCATAAGCATTTTGTTTTAGATCCTCTGACCAATGCTCACACCTTGCCCACATCGGGATCCTGTGTACATACTAGTTAGAGTTGCTTCAGTACGTTTTGGTTTATCTTCTAACCTTAATGGGTGCATTGATTGTAATCTGTAATTGAAAAAACGAAAAAAATTGGTTCAGAATATTTGAATTTTAAAGTGATTTTATCACTAAAGAAAAGGTACGCCTTTTTGAGGAAGCAGCCAAGTCAAAGTCAAAAACCTAAAAAGGTCTTGAAGTGGGGCGCACCTTCTAGAGGTTTCTTGAGATTCTCTCAAAGGGTCTATATAAGGAGGCAGTTGCTCTTCATTTTATTATCTTATGACTTCTATATTGTTATGCTGCCGAAATGGTAACATGATTGTTTCGAGGAATGAATGCCTCCTAGCCTTGGCTCGACTTCGTGCTTGAGAGATAGCACCTAGTGGAGAGGTTTGCTTGTTTGAGTGACATTTTGTAGTGAGGTTTGCATTTGTAGTTTGGGTTTACTTATGTAGTTCAGTTTATTGCATTTTATGCGTTTGAGTTGCTGATAACAGGGTTGAATCTAGTTTCACTCATAAATCAAAAATACAAAAAGTTGTTCTGGTATTGTCTCATTGGTTTTCTCTGTTGGAAGCAGACCCTTCATGAATATTTGCAGATTTTAATACGAAGCTTATGATTTTATAAAGCAAATTCGTCATTCCTTGTAGGGCGCCTTTCTGGAGTGCTTTGGGATCCGTGCCATTAATTAATAGCCACTTTTAGCTGTCCTTTCTCATAACTAAACTAGGCGCCATCATTCTAAGAGTATTTTGCATCGTTTTCATGTAATTTGAGTGAGAAATGAGTGAGTTGTGAGCTTTTCATTGAGTTTATGTATTGCTGGTTCTGTAATTCATGTTGCTGGTCTGTCAGATCAGACTTGAGAAAATTGCATATTAGCGAAGGACGGGTGTTAGGAATTCATTATTGACCTAGTGGATGACATCTTTACTATTGCAGCAACTTGTAGAGCTTAAATCCTTGATCTTGCAGGCATTCTACTTCTCATTGTAAGCTGAACAGTAGTACTGTCAGCATTTCTCTCAGTTTTGCTTATCATGTTTGTAATTGCCCACTGAATAAGTGGAAGAGGCTGGCTTGCCACCTATTTACTTTGATTTGCATTGTAATATCGTACATCTCTGTCATGTCCCCGATTTTGTGACGTTTAGAAACATAATTAAAATAATTAATCTTGTGATATCGCATAATTGTAATTGTCCAAGACAATATTACAATTATAAAATCATCATAAATGTTATTATGATATATAATAAACATTAAAGTATATAAAATAAATATAAGATATTATTATATTGGACAATTATTAAATATTTCCTATAAGTCAATATTATAAATTACTAATAATAATAATAATAATAATACATTATTATCAAATATAACACCATAGCTAATAGATTAAACTAATGATTTAAATATTATAATATGTAAATGAAAAGTCGTGTTTCCTTTGAGCGATCCTTCGACGCATATAAGAAAGACAAAATCATATTTCACTCAGGATATAGTTTTTGGAGGGGATAATTGGATTCAAAAGGAATGAATCAGGAATTACCTTTGGGGACCGAAATCTAGAAAGATAAAACGAATAAGGGAAGTAATAAAACAGATATACTCATATCGCTCGGTTAGATTTGGTCGTTCCGTCCACCGGAAATCTCACGAGCAGATATATTTGTATGCGCTTTGCCAAGGGTTATCGTCGGGAGATGTCATCTTCGAGTCTGGAATGGAGGCTTGAACCACAGTACATCTAATTTACCGTCAATATCTGAAATCTGGAATCATCCGTTGAGTTGAAGAAAGGAGGGATTAGTGTCAATAACCGTTGCAAAATCTAGTTCCTTCTATAGTTCGTGTCTGGTCAATATCTCACATACCCGGCATTACGATAACCATAATAATATCATATTGATGTCACCTCTTCCTAAGAATGGAGAATATAAAATATGTAGCTTAAGGTGCTGACAATAATATAATAAGACCAAGGGATGATAATCGTTTTGAGCCACCTCAGTCTACAGTGGGTTCCCGTTAACTGCCTTAGGGATGCTGTCGATTAAATTAAAGACAACGATTACCTCTTCAAGGCAGCGTTTGGTATGTTAGAAGATGGGGGTGATCAAGTCAAAAGGCATCGAATAGAGGGGAGGATGGAAGAACGGTAAGTAATATGTTGGACGAATAAAGGTAAGTGCAATCATCAGGTAAGGGTTGATGATTATTTAATTATGCATACATGGATATAGATAAATTGGGTAATGAATAATATGACGTAGATACTATATATGCATATATGAATAATGATATAGGGAAGAATATTTATTCATTACTAACATGACGATATTGAAATAGAATACTTACATACATAATCATATAAAATAAAGATATGTTTGTATTTATAAATTGAGTTAGTTAGAATGAGCAATGAGAAGGGAATGCCTGATCCTTTGACAAGATTAAAGAATTATGTCAGTTTCGATCTAACCGAATGTTATCACTGAAATTCATGGGTTTTTAATGGTTCTAACATTTCTAATGTCTCTTCAAGAAACACTGTGAATGCAAGATTCAGGTTTAAGTTCTTCCACTAGGAAGGGGACATTACAAGTGGTATCAGAGCAACTTTCCTGCCACCCTGTGAAAATAGCATTTGCAAACTTACCCAAAGGCAAAGGTATACTCTATGAACATATGGAAACACATTCCAATTTATGCAAATCAGGCATGACCAGTAACAACTAAATGTAATCACTTGTTGATATTCGCTATTTTTATCATAGCTACCATATGTAAGTGTAAAATAAGTATCAAAATATATATATGTGTATAAATAGATATACTAATGAGATCAAGATGATCCATTCCATCATAAGAATTGTGTGTAGTAACCCCATAAAACAACCATGGAAGGCAAGAGGAATTTTCAGGTAAGTATAAAAGAAATTACACCATGAATTTAGATATTAATTTTTAGTAAATAGATCTTGTAATTAAATGATAATGCGGTAGAATAAGAATTCATATATAATGATATTTATTCTAGTTGATGTCACTCATTTCTGTTGATGTCATTTTGGAATAATAAAGTTATACGTGCTACTATTTCTTCTTAATACCTTATATAATTACTAATATGTTTTGAATATCTAACTATATTATTATGATATATTCTATCATAATGTCTCTCACATGAAGTGTATTTCATATTTTCATCAAATTTTTGTATCATCAAACAAGCATGTAGAAAGTGAAGGGAAGGAAATCTTGGGTTGAGTAGATACTAACTAGGTATGCCACTCCCCGGATCGGATGATTGAGAGTCATGCCATCGGGAGCCAAGGGGGTGATATCCGCTCTTGGGCTTAGTGTGAGTACCTACGAGCCTCCTATGGATTCCTCTCCTCTAAACTACCACATGTTTGATCTGAAGGATCCTCCAACATAGTGGGAAATGATGAGAACGGATGAAGAAGAAATATAACATAAGGATTATCGCCTTTTCTCCTGCTACGGGTGCATCCTATCTTAAGTCGCGGAAAGACGGCTAATGTGTGAACGGCTCAGACAGGTATGTACAGGCACTACCGAACTTAAGTATTAGGTTTGCACATTTCTTGTTATTGTGATTAAAAGTGACAGAGCATAGTATAATAAGAATACAGTGATCACTTTGCACAGTGTATTAATGAAAGTATAAAATGCATGTAATATGAGTAATAAGGAATCAATATCGCATTTTACTTAAAACGTGACTGTAGCTATTTTCGGGTAATCTTAACTGAGGAATAGATTAGAGTTGGCACTATAATATACACTATCAAATTATGGATTTTCTCTTTCAGTCATAAGGGTAGGGAATTGAATATGCATTGAGGAATGCAGAGACTAGGATCCCTTCAAGGTAGGCCACCCTCTGTAGGCGGACTGCGGTCTGTCACTGGGGGCCGAGAGGGTCGTTACAGCGGGCGTTTGTAGGCCGCTCTCGGGCTGAGAAGGTTATCACTAAGGGCATTCTCATGTGTATTCACTTCCTCTTCACCTATGAATGTTGGAGCAAAGGAGCAGTAATTTGGAGTGTTCTACAAATGTGTTAATCTACTCAAACAAGTAATAACTGGTACATAAAATTACATGTCTTCCATAATAAAAGGGATAAAGGAATGTTTTAATGTTGCTTCATTACAATTAAATTAATGTTTACTTCGATTACTATTCTTAATTTTTATGGAATATTGAATTTCATAGGTCATTTCTTAAATATCCTAAAGGGTATTGAATTTCGGTGTAGTATGGGATACACCGAATCCACCTTCTCGATTGTCAGACAGCATACTTCATTCAAGTGTATTTGTAATTGATTGTACACCCTATAACTTGTGATTGTATTTGAGTGTATACTCATCGATTGTGTTTATTTGAGTGTATACTTTATGACTCGTGATTGAATTTGTATTTTGGGTGTATACTCTAACTTTGTATTGATATTTGAGTGCATACTTGTAATTGAATTTGAGATGTATTTGTATTCGAGTGTATACCCTTTGACTTGGTACTTGTATGCTTTGTGACTTTGAATTCAAGTGTATACTTTACATATACTTACCTTATGACTTCATGCACTCATGTTTTACCAAACTTAGGGTGTTTTTGTTTCTGGGTTAGCATCTTACTTGTTCACTTCATGACTGATGTATATGTGACTACTCCATTCTTAAGTGTATGCTTGTGTCTGCGTAATTCATGCCTGTATGAAATTGTTTGTATCTGTTGAGTGCATCTATATTGCTTCCTGCCTTATGAGTATTTATGCATTGCATACCTTGATTGAGTTTATGTGCTCTTACATGATTTATATGCCTTGTGCGTAATTTATTGCTTGTTTTATTTTAAAGTGATTTTATCACTAAAGAAAAGGTACGCCTTTTTGAGGAAGCAGCCAGGTCAAAGTCAAAAACCTAAAAAGGTCTTGAAGTGGGGCGCACCTTCTAGAGGTTTCTTGAGATTCTCTCAAAGGGTCTATATAAGGAGGCAGTTGCTCTTCATTTTATTATCTTATGACTTCTATATTGTTATGCTGCCGAAATGGTAACAGGATTGCTTTGAGGAATGAATGCCTCCTAGCCTTGGCTCGACTTCGTGCTTGAGAGATAGCACCTAGTGGAGAGGTTTGCTTGTTTGAGTGACATTTTGTAGTGAGGTTTGCATTTGTAGTTTGGGTTTACTTATGTAGTTCAGTTTATTGCATTTTATGTCATTTTCTGGAGTTGCTGATAACAGGGCTGAATCTATAGTTTCACTCATAAATCAAAAAATACAAAAAGAGTTGTTCTGGGTATTGTCTCATTGGTTTTCTCTGTTGGAAGCGACCCTTCATGAATATTTGCAGATTTTAATACGAAGTTTATGATTTTATAAAGCAAATTCGTCATTCCTTGTAGGGCGCCCTTTCTGGAGTGCTTTGGGATCCGTGCCATTAATTAATAGCCACTTTTAGCTGTCCTTTCTCATAACTAAACTAGGCGCCATCATTTTAAGAGTATTTTGCATCAGTTTTCATGTAATTTGAGTGAGAAATGAGTGAGTTGTGAGCTTTTCATTGAGTTTATGTATTGCTGGTTCTGTAATTCATGTTGCTGGTCTGTCAGATCAGACTTGAGAAAATTGCATATTAGCGAAGGACGGGTGTTAGGAATTCATTATTGACCTAGTGGATGACATCTTTACTATTGCAGCAACTTGTAGAGCTTAAATCCTTGATCTTGCAGGCATTCTACTTCTCATTGTAAGCTGAACAGTAGTACTGTCAGCATTTCTCTCAGTTTTGCTTATCATGTTTGTAATTGCCCACTGAATAAGTGGAAGAGGCTGGCTTGCCGCCTATTTACTTTGATTTGCATTGTAATATCGTACATCTCCGCCCTATGGTAGCTCCATTCCCACTCCGGGTTTGAAAGCACATTCTGGGTGTTGAGTTTACTTTCAGCATTTGTAGTGGTAGAGATCCTCTGACCATATGCTCGTCCATCTTGGACACATTCTTGGTTAGAGTTACTTCCAGTTGCAGTTCTGATTAATGTACTGATGATCCTCTTGCCATATGACAGCCTCTCTCTTGTTGAGATTGAGTGCGCATTCTTGGCAAAGAGTTATATTGTAACTGCTGGTTTGATTTATCTAACCCTAACGGTTGTGTTGCATTGCTGATAGTAATTTGAGAATTGAAAAAAAATTGGTCCTGTTCATTACAACAATAAGCATAGTAAGAAAGGAAAGGGATGCATAGAATCAGAATATTTACTATAATTATAGATGTATGGTGTTGTCATGTCCCCTTTTCAACTCTAGGTGTGTGACATGGTCCCTTAGCCTATTATTTAATTTCCCATAGGTTAATGAGTTGGGTTAGAAAAAACATTTTAATACTAAATAAAGTTGGTCTATTGTTAATTTTTGTTAGTGTTGTAAAGGCAACTTTATTTATTTTTTAAAGGTTGCCTAAATCGGGCACAATAAGGCCTTATGTAACTTTTAGTTATATTTTATTAGTTTTGGGTAGATTTACTTAAGTCAACTTAACATTAGATTTTTCGGAGGGAAAAATTAAATTTTTAATTCCTTGGGAGTCTATAAAAAGGGTCTAAGGGCTGATTTTCTCCTCGCCATAAAATTATCCAAAAATTTTGTATTAGAAACTGAGCCTTGTGTTCATTTCTTTCCCTAGGATGAAAACCCTATTGACAATGGGATTGAGGATGAAAACCCTCCATTTCAAAGGAGAAATTCCATTATGGGATTTCCATTCAATTAATTACATTGTATTTTCAGATTGTGCTGTTGGGTTGAAGATTCTCATTCTGTTGGTGTGCTGATTTATAAATATATTTAAAAAATGCAAAAAATTATGTGTTGTTTTCCAAATTTTTTGTGTTGTGTGAATATTTTAGTTTTTGGGTGAAGTACCAATTTATTATGAAGATGTTTTAGAATGTTGACTGAGTTTCAGATTACAAATGATCATGTTATTCATTTGTTTGCAAACATTTTATCATTATCGTGTGAGGATGTTGCAGCTCCAAGCAGGATGTATCAAATTATACACCTGTTGCCCCTCATAAAGTCAATATTTCATATTTAGTGGGGTTGTATCATTACTTACATTGTGGACACCTAACTCAGCTTCCATACAAGTTAATAAAGTGGGTGAGTGATTTTTGGAGGGAGTCACAACATTTTGGAAAGTAAGTGTTGTACCATGCCAAAAGAGAGTCATACCATATTTGGACTTCTCATTTTATGGGTTCAAATGTATTACTAACAGATTTACCATATTTTGGATGGTATTTCAAGACTGTAAAACAACAAAGTCAGAAAATCACAAATTCAGTTGCAGATATATTATTATAAAATATAGAGGATAATATCTCTTTAAATCAGTTGATTGGAATTACATTCAAGTGAATTTACAAGTAACATATCTGAAAAATATTCAGTACGAGTTTTAAGCTGGTTATATATTGTAATCTCTATGCAATTTACCTATAGACTGAAGTTGTTTATCATTTATATGAAGAAAAAACACACACATACTTATACTAAGAGGGGGGGTGAATCAGTATAAGACTAACTTTTTCAATTTATAACTTTGGCAATGATAAAGCAATAATCAATGTATCCACACAAGCAAGATCTAGCAATAGAGAACACAAGATGAACACACAATTTTATGTGTAAACTCTTGCAGGAGCATACCACGGAAAAATATTGCTTTTATAGGAAATTTCTTACAACTTCATAGGCACCAACCCACTGGAGACACCAATCCCCAAAACTGAGCACCAACTTAGTAAGAGACGCCAATCTCTTTGGAAATGAGGCACCAACCTCCAAAAGAATGAAATGATGAATGTTTGGCCTTCTTCTCCAATCAGATCTGAAACCCTTCACAATTCTGCTCATAGGTCTACAAGTATTTTCCCTTTAAGGTCTACATAAAATGTCCTTCAAATCTGCAATAGTTTCTTTAAATCTGCAACAATTCACCTTGAAGTCTGCAATAAAATAGTCCTCAAGACTACAGTAATTTGCCCTTGAAAATCTTCACTTAAGTCTACCACTATTCACCCTTTCGGTCTGCAAGAATTCGCCCCAAGACTGCTCTTAAAATCACCTTAGATCTGCTTCTAAGTTCTGCTCCAGATCTGCTGTTGAAGGAATGATTCGATGAATTGATGATTGAAAGATCTGAAATGATCTCATATTTATACCAACCCATGCACCACTTCTTTCTAGGCCGGCCAAGGCATTTTTGCAATTACTTTTTATTTTTTAATCTCATTGCCCAAAGTGCACATTGGCCAACAAACATGAATATAATTATTTTATTGTTTTAATTCCTTTGCTCAAGGTGAGTGCTAAAACCAAGGGGGTTGGCCAAGATAAAGATAAATATTTTTATTTAATTTAAATGTCACCCAAGCTAGGATGCACCTCTTCAAGGGGCCGTCTCCTTTAGCATAGTGTTAGATACATCCTTTTATTTCCTTAAAACAAGTTGATTCTTCATTAATTATGCTATGAAATGCTCTTTGACATTAATGACAACAATTTTTCCAACAATCTCCCCCTTTGTCATTGATGGCAACCTTGTAAAGTAATAATCTTGAAAAGAAACATGACCAAAACATCTCCCCTTGATTGATATGCCCCCCCTGACTCTACTCCTCCCCCTTTGACATCAATGGCAAAGGGTATCTAGGGCTAAATGAACAAGACAATGACTATGTAATGTTCCCATTCTTTCACGAGCATCAGATATGGTGGATTAGCCTATAACATCAACCCTCATAGGCTAATGGTTCTGGATAGAGGGTCACTTGAATGGGAACTTGGTCGTGAATTTGCAATATTGATATCTGGAGTTGATGATGTGGTTTTTGTGACCATACCAAACGGCAGAACAAAATAGTTTTGGGGCTACTCCGTTCTCTCTTGATCAAAGTATTCCATGCGCTAAGATTGCGAGAAAGTTCGCATGTTCAACTCCAAGGTTCCTTAAGTGCGAATAGACCCAGTTTGGTTGATGTGAATTGTTGTGTTCTTACGAGGGGACTTACATAATTGTTCAGATTTCTTGCAGTTAGCAGTGGGTATGTGATTTGAAGGGGATTCTTGCGCGTATGATTTGGCAATGTGGTTCCTTTCCTAAAACTAATCAGAAAGTGCGGAAAGTAAAAGGGGTTAAGGCCTAAGAAATTTATGTGCTACTCTAAATGCAGGATATGTGGAGCTTCGTTTCAATAGACTTCAACCGGATTTCACCTAGCCTCCGTCGGACAGCCTCAGCAAAATCGGTGCAATCTTCAAGGGAAATAGCAAAAGATGTTCAAATTATGAATTAACATGCATACACCATCAGAACGACGCATATAAGCATATAAATCACAACCGAAGTTAAACTCAAGATAATGTCCAGTCGACCACACAAGGCAAACTTATCATCAACAAGCCGCTAGTGGTATGGAATAAAGCGAAGCTATCTCAATGAAACACCACACACCAAAATAAGCTACTTGCATGAATTTAAGCTACTTGGATACGAAAGGAAGAAGAAACCTTGCTAGCATTTCATGACAAGACGAATTCCATCATCAATGAAAAGATCTATTATCATAAAATGTGTTACACAACAATCTCCTCAAAAGTTTTCAAAGGGAAAACTTTCTCTCTTCTCCAAATTATGCAAAATGATCTACAATGCTACACTACTAATACTCTCTCAATGTCTACTACTCCAATGTCTAATCTAATTCTAATTTTCTAATGAGGGGGACTCCCCCTTTATATAGCTAGCCAAGTCCCAAAAGACGGCTAGGGTTACAATCAATAGAGTGGCCAGAATCGTGCCACCTCAGCCCTAACCCTAAAAACTGCCAGAATAGGGAGTGGTACATTAAATGAATCAAAGATTCCCACTCACTCCCAAAAATAGCAAATGCAATAAATGCTCCATATTCAGTCTTCTAGAAGATCTTCGTCCAGTAGTGTGTTCCCATTGGCCTTCTCTGACTGCCAACTCAACAAATCTGCTAAGTACGGCCTCAACCTCATGAACTGAAATAGGCGGAACACAATCTAACTGAAACTCTAACACCGTGACTGAATGCTCATGCCTTGTACAAGATTTTCTCCAAGCAGCTAAGGAGTCCTGCGTGTTCTGGATCAAAGTGGAGAATGTAGCGTATTCTCGAAATCATCCTGTACAAAGGTCTTAACATCTGCGAAGAAGGGAACCAGCAAACCCCTCAAATTATCAAAACCTTATCTCATCTGGATTCAGCCGCCTAGCAAATATGGCCTCGAAGGTATTTTGAACTCCATCTATAATGTTGGCCATAGCCTTGTGTATCCTGGCTGAATCCGCCTGTGCCGCATCGAAGAAGCCACGCCCTGTGATAGCCGAAGAATACCACCGAGAAATCATATCGGTCATTCGCTGAATGACACCTCCATCAATCAAGGCGCAATGGCACATGCCTCAACACCTCAAGACGTTGATCACCCTACTCTGATAGATAGAGGCATCGCCCCAAGCATGATCCACCACATCCATCCGTGTCAAAATAGTAGAGGCCTGCTGAAAGGCAGAGGCAAGGTCCTCCATAAATTTCTCTTTCTCAGCACGAACTCCTGTGACCCATTTATCTGCCTCCTGTGCCATTCTCCCCAACTCTACTAAGCCGCTGATCGACTCTCTAGGAATATCTGCTGGAGGCTCTATCACTGGTACATCCTGCCCTCGGGAACGAGACAACTGCTGAACATATCCAATTAATGCCTTGTGTTCTCGCTTCAACTTCTTATATTTTCCTTCTTTCTTGAACAACCTATCCTTGAGGGCGAGGAAGGAGTTATCACACTCCTCAACAATCTGAGCACCAGTAGGGCGTCCCAAATCCAAAGTGGTGACCACATAATTTTCAGGAACTGCTTCATTCCGGTCACACTCAACTCGTGGGACAGCTACATGAAGAGTACGAGAGCCATCCTCATCAGTGGAAATCTTCAAAAACTTTCTTGCCTTCTTCTTCGGTGGAGGTGCACTGATCCGGTTCAAGAACTCTTCCATCTCAACCGCTGGATCAAGCTCCTCACTCGGGCTTCTTCTCATTCTATCTTTAAGCCAATCGGGCACCTCATATAGTATATCAAAGGGCTGCTGCTCCTGTGCCTCGACTTCTCTAATCTGTTCAACTTCTTCTTCATTCTGGCGAGGCTCATCGTCCTCAAGTGGCTGAGTATCACCTGACACTATATCATCATCATTGCCATCGTTCATGGCCTCCTCTAACTCCTGCTGAAACTGAGGGTCAGTAATAGTCCCCTCATCATCCTGCTGATCAATCCTAACAGGTACATTGGCACTCTGGCCAATCGACTCCCTCCGTGGAGGCTGAATATCATCCTGTACTACCGGTACCTGATTGTAATGTCCCCTTCTCGAGCATGACTTCTTCTGATTTACCGTTGGCCTATTCTGGAGACCCGTAGGCTTCTCGGTGGTGAAATTAGGGTTTCTTGGTTGGAGGTTTCTTGTGCTCACGGATTGATGATTGAACTGCGGATTCCTTCTGGGTTTTTTGTGAGCTTTTCGGTGATGTGTTCGTTTTGGAATTCTGAGCACTTTCACGAATTCACTATTTTTAGTAAATTCTATTTCTGGCAGTGGTCCTGTTGGTTTCGGCTCGATTGACCTTCTTCTTCAGTATGTTCAGTTGGATTTGCTCAACTTTGGCTTTGGGGCTCGTTTGGAGAGATAAGTTGAATTATTTTTAATAAAGTCATGTTTAATGTTATATTTTGCTGTTGACCCCCGCCCCTTAGCCTAGTGATTGAACTTAAGTTGTTTTTAAAAGTGGTCATTGAAGGGTGGCGCCTCATGAGGGTATTTTATATTGTAAAGCTCTAATATTAATGCTTGAAAAAGGGACGCCCTTTTGAGGAGGTTATTTTAAATTAAATTAAAAAGTCAAAATTGCTTAAGGCAAAAAGGACGCCACATTTGGAGGGAAAAGGAGTTACTCAAATTTGAATTGCTGGGTTTCTAGAAGCTTCTGGACAGTCATCTCAAGTCTTTAAAAGGAGGTCTTGGTCTTCAGTTTCATCATCCAACGTCTTGAGTAAAGTTATGCTGCCGAAATGGTGAGAGGGTTGCTTCGAGGAATGAATGCCTCCTAGCTTGGCTCGACTTCGTGCTTGTGAGACAGCACCTAGTGGAGATATTTCTTGTGTTTGAGTGCATTTTGTAGTGAGGTATGCTTGTAGAGAGTTAATTGCATTGGTAGTTCAGTTGTTTGCATTTTTATGTCACTTTCAGAAGTTGCTGAGTTCGTAGCTAAACTGTTGTTTTCATTCATATTTCAAAAATACAAAAAGATTGCATTCTGGGTGTTTCACATATGCATTTGTCTAGGGGAGGCGCCAACATTTGTGAAGTTTCATGATTTTTAGATAAGTGCTGATTTTTATATGAGAAAATCGCCCTTCTCCTTGGGCCGTACATTTTGTACTTGCATTGGATTTAAGAAAGAAATTAAATACCAAGTATTGGGTCTGTTTTATGGTTCTCACTTGGGCGCCTTGATCATTGAGGACTGTTGCATTTCGTTTGGAGTCAATCGGTTGAAAATTGTGAGAGTTGTGACCCCTTCTTCTTATATCTGTGTTGCTGTTTACCAGTTTCAGACCTTGTGACAGTCACAGCAGTTTGCATTTTGAGTGGTTCTTGAGTTGGGAAGTGATAGGAAGCTTTGGGAAAACATTGAGAAAGACATACTTATCATTGCTAAGGTTAAAGAGCTCTATTTACTTGATATTGCAGGCAATTTTCACATATTGTAAGCTGTACAGTAGTACTGTCAGCATCTTTAATATTCTTGCAATTTTCATTGTTTGTATTTGCCCACTGAATAAGTGGAAGAGGCTGGCTTGCCGCCTATTTTCTTAATTTGCTTGTAAATTCAAAGTCTCCGCCATATGGTCGCCTCTTGTCCGTCATGGACTGAGTAGCACATGCTTGGTGTTGAGCTACTTTCTAGTATTGCAATAGATAGGGACCCTCTGACCGAATGCTCGTCGTTCGCCGACGCATCTCGTGGTTAGAGTTTCTTTCCAGCATTTACTTTTGAGACCCTCTGACCAATGCTCACACCTTGCCCATTTCGGGATCCTGGTGTACATTCAGGTTAGAGTTACTTTCAGCATCGTTTTGGTTTTATGACTAACCTTAACGGGTGCTTGACTCACTGTAATCTGCCTTTGAAAAAATTGAAAAAATTGGTCCGGTATCTTTCAGTGGTATCAGAGCCACGCATCCTGCCATCCTGTGAAATCAGCATTCTATGAGTGACAGAGAACAGAGGTACTTGGCAAGGGTTTACAAGAGGGATACAGTTCAGACACAGTTGCATCAAGCTCCAGAAGGTCAGACAGCATCAGAGGTTTTGAGGGCTCATTGGGAGCCTTCTCAGGAGACAGAAATGGGGGATAGTGAAAGGACTTCAGGGGGTAATGAGAGGATTTTCGGCAACAGAGGTGACAGTGGGAAAGGTATAGACAATTCGGCCAATCTATGTCAAGGGCTTGATAAGAAGATGGATGCTTTGTTGGATATGTTTTCTCTCATGTTGGGGAGAATGAGTCAGAATACTCCACAAAACAATACAGTGCATACCAGTGAGCACAGTGCTTCCAACCTGCACAATAGTCATGTTGCCCAACCTTCAGTGAGCAACACATACATTTCTGCTAGACCCTTCAAACCCACATTTTTGGCACCAGCAAACCCACATCTTGATCCAGAAGAGAATGCTTCATCCTTGGAAAGGTTGAGGATCGGCCGTACGGAATATGACACCCTTCCTGATGAAGTCAAGCTTGACATGTCCTTCAATGATTACATGGAGTATAGAAGGAAGGATAGAGGCCAAGGGAGGAATTACGACCAAAGAAGAACTCCAGCACAAGGAGACTTGCATCAAGCTATCAGCAAGGTTACGCTTCCCCACTTTGATGGAAGTGATAGTAGTTCTGCTCGAGCTTGGATACAGAAGCTAGACAACTATTTGGCTCTTAGACCAATGGCTGAAGAAGAAGCGATCAAGTTCGCTACGCTACACCTTGATGGGGTGGCGCATGAGTGGTGGTACCATGGCCTAGTCACTTTAGGTCATGGGTCTATCACTACCTACGATGAGTTCACCAATAGACTCATTGAGAGATTCGAGAAGAAGGATCCAGAAGTGCATTTCAGGGAGTTGGCGCAGTTGAGGCAGTATGGCACTGTTGATGCCTACATTGCCGAATTTCAAAGACTTTCAGTAATGGTCACTGGAATCACGGAGAGAAGGTTAGTGATCCTATTTAGCGAAGGATTGATGGAGCCACTCAAGGGTTGGATTAAAGCTTTTGATCCACCTTCCTTACAAGAGGCAATGAAGAAAGCTAGAAACATGGAGTGGGCTGCTCCAAAAGCAAAGTTCCATTCCAAACCATCATTTCACAAAGGGGATAGAGGGAAAAAGCTTCATCAAAAGCCTCACCATAAAGAGTTTAAACAGCAGAAACCTCATGGCACAAGATTGGATCCAGAGACTATCAATGAACTCCGAAGAAAGGGGTTATGTTTTCGTTGCTGGGAAAAATGGTCCCAAGATCATGTTTGTCCAAAGGGGGCTAAAATCCATCAAATTGAGTACTATACAGCTGACGAAAGCAATTCTGATTTTTCTGATCAGCAAGCTGATTTTGAGGACAGCGAAGAAGAAAAGGCTCCAGAAGAATCCGAAAGTGAAAAAGAAAGTGGTGGTACATTGGCTCAACTTTCAAGCTTCCAAAAGAATGAGTCTTTCAAAGTTCGTGGGATGATCAAGGGGCAGCGTATAGTTGCTCTAATTGACACTGGGGCAACACATAACTTCATAGACGAAGTTGTGGTGGCAAAGAAGGGGCTGCAAACAGAAGATTTTGAAGGTTTCAGAGTTATGGTTGCTGATGGGTTTCACATCTCATGCACCAAGAAGATTCCCAACATGTCAATGCAATTGGGCAATTACGAAGTCAAGGATGACTTCTATGTGGTTAATATTGGAGATACGGATGCTGTCCTTGGCATTCAGTGGCTGCGATCTCTTGGAGAGATCTCTTTAAATCTGCAAACCATGGAACTCAAATTTCAATCCGATGGAAAGAAGGTGGTGTTGAGAGGCATGTCAAATGGTGGTCCTCGGATTGTGTCATTCAAAAGGATGGCAAGGTTGATACGTCATGACCAAGTGGAGTGGGCTGCGGAGTGCATGATTCTTCCAGCAAGTCCAGTTGAAACGAAAAGAGAGTATCCTCCAGATATTCAGTCTTTACTCACTAAAAAGAGTAAAGTGTTTGCCGATTTACCTCCTGGACCACCTCCTGATCGAGGTTCAGAACATGTCATAGAGCTCAAGGAAGGAGCCAAGCCAGTAATCACAACTCCTTATCGGTACCCCAAAAAGCAAAAGGATGAGATCGAAAAGAACATTAGGGAGCTCTTGGAGATGGGCTTCATTCGGCCTAGTAAGAGTCCCTTTGCCTCAGCTGTTGTTCTAGTAAAGAAGAAGGACGGTACCATTCGGATGTGTGTTGATTATCGTGCTTTGAATCAAAGCACCATCAAAAATCGATATCCAATTCCAAGGATAGATGAGCTCATTGATGAGCTACATGGAGCTAAGTTCTTTTCAAAGATAGATTTGAGGTCGGGCTACTATCAGATTCGAATGAGAGGATCTGATGTGGAGAAAACAGCCTTCAGATGTCATTATGGTCACTTTGAGTTCTTAGTCATGCCATTTGGGTTGACTAATGCTCCTGCCACCTTCCAATCCTGCATGAACAGAGTCTTCCAGAAGCAGTTGAGGAAGTTTGTGCTAATATTTTTTGATGACATCTTGATTTTTAGCAAGATTTGGGAAGAGCATCTCAAACACTTGGAGGAAGTGCTTAACATCCTAGAATCAGAAAGCTTGTTTGCCAAAGAATCCAAATGTGAATTTGGAATGACGGAGCTGCTTTACCTTGGTCACATCATCAGTGCCGAAGGCGTGAAGGTTGATCCAGAAAAGATCAAGGCTATTGTTGATTGGCCACCTCCTGAGAACTTGACTCACTTGAAAGGGTTCTTGGGCCTTTGTGGATTCTACAGAAGGTTTGTTAAGGGTTATTCTCAGAATGCTGCTCCTCTCACTGACCTTACGAAAAAGGGAGCTTTTTGCTGGTCAGAAAAGGCACAGAGTACTTTTGATAAGTTCAAGAAGATAATGAGTTCATGTCCTGTTCTTGCAATTCCAGATTTCTCCAAGCCCTTCGAGCTGCAATGTGATGCATCCGGAGAAGGTGTTGGGGCTGTTTTAATGCAAGATAGTACTTGGTGGGGAGTAAGTTTGTGGTCAAAACTGATCACAATAGTCTCAAGCATTTCAAGCATCAAAAGGATTTGAACGAAAGACAGCAGAAGTGGGTGAGTAAGCTTCAAGCTTACGATTTTGACATTGAGTATGTCAAGGGCAAAAACAACATAGTGGCTGATGCATTATCTAGAAGACCTCATTTGAGCTCATTATGTGAGCTTACTGCTGATTGGAAGAATACCTTGCTTGCTGATTATGCCAAAGATCAGTTTGCAACCAGCATTATGGAGGGTACTTTTCATGATGAAAGGTACAAGGTAGTTGAAGGGCTGATACAATACAAAGGGAGAATCTTTGTGGTGGCTGATTCTAAGCTCAAGAAGAAGATTTTGTTGACATTTCATGATATACCACTTGTTGGTCATCAGGGATTCTTCAAGACTTATAGGCAGATCCGAGAAAGGTTTTCTTGGAAGGGGTTGAAGAGTGAAGTTCAGCGATACATTCAGGAGTGTCCTATTTGTCAGATGAATAAAAATGAGCATACACTTCCAGCTGGTCTGCTGCAACCTCTCCCCATTCCCAACCAAAAGTGGGAGAGCATCTCAATGGACTTCATCACAGGGTTACCCAAAGTTCAAGGAAGAGATTGTATCTATGTTGTGGTAGATAGATTGACAAAATTTGCTCATTTCTTTGCCATCACCAGCTCATTTTCAGCAGCTCAAGTTGCTGATCTGTTCTTTCATGAGGTGTTTAGGTTGCATGGGTTGCCAAGAAACATTGTGAGTGATAGGGACAGCAAGTTCCTAAGCACTTTTTGGCAGGAGGTTTTCAGAATGAGTGGTACAGTGCTTACTCCGAGCACTAGTTATCACCCTCAAACGGATGGGCAAACAGAGATAGTAAACAAATGGTTGGAAGGATATTTGAGGAATTATGTTTCAGAACAGCAAAGGGCATGGGTGAAATGGCTTCACTTGGGAGAATACTGCTACAACTCCTCCTTCCACATGTCGATAAGGATGTCACCTTTCATGGCTCTTTATGGTTATGAGGCCCCTAGCTTTGCGGATTTGGTGTTTGGAGATAGCAAAGCCCCTCTAGCCAAGGATATGTTACAGCAAAGTCAAGATATATTGAAATCCTTGAAGAACAATTTGCAGATTGCACAGAATCAGCAAAAGATGTACGCTGATCAGCGGCGTGTTGAGCGCTCTTTTGAGGTTGGAGATATGGTTTATCTTCGATTACAGCCCTATAGACAGTCTACTCTCAAGAAGAGTGGAGCGGAGAAGCTTAAGCCTCGCTTCTATGGTCCGTTCAAGGTTATCAGAAAGGTGGGAGCTGTAGCATACGAGTTGGAGCTGCCTTCAAGTAGCAAAGTGCATAATGTATTCCATGTGTCTCGCCTCAAGAAGGCACTAGGGCACAACGTTATTGCTTCATCTCAATTGCCACCCATGGATGAAGAGGGACAGTTAGTTTTGATTCCTGAAGAGATTCTTGATTCCAGAGAGCGTTCTTTGAGGAGAAGAAATATCAGAGAGTATTTGGTGAAGTGGAAGAACTTGCCCATGGAGGATGCGACTTGGGAAAATGAGGAGATTCTGCAGCATCCGAGTATACAATTGCTTGAGGACAAGCAATCTTGGGGAGGGCGGACTGTAATGTCCCCTTCTCGAGCATGACTTCTTCTGATTTACCGTTGGCCTATTCTGGAGACCCGTAGGCTTCTCGGTGGTGAAATTAGGGTTTCTTGGTTGGAGGTTTCTTGTGCTCACGGATTGATGATTGAATTGCGGATTCCTTCTGGGTTTTTTGTGAGCTTTTCGGTGATGTGTTCGTTTTGGAATTCTAAGCACTTTCACGAATTTACTATTTTTAGTAAATTCTATTTCTGGCAGTGGTCCTGTTGGTTTCGGCTCGATTGACCTTCTTCTTCAGTATGTTCAGTTGGATTTGCTCAACTTTGGCTTTGGGGCTCGTTTGGAGAGATAAGTTGAATTATTTTTAATAAAGTCATGTTTAATGTTATATTTTGCTGTTGACCCCCCCCCTTAGCCTAGTGATTGAACTTAAGTTGTTTTTAAAAGTGGTCATTGAAGGGTGGCGCCTCATGAGGGTATTTTATATTGTAAAGCTCTAATATTAATGCTTGAAAAAGGGACGCCCTTTTGAGGAGGTTATTTTAAATTAAATTAAAAAGTCAAAATTGCTTAAGGCAAAAAGGACGCCACATTTGGAGGGAAAAGGAGTTACTCAAATTTGAATTGCTGGGTTTCTAGAAGCTTCTGGACAGTCATCTCAAGTCTTTAAAAGGAGGTCTTGGTCTTCAGTTTCATCATCCAACGTCTTGAGTAAAGTTATGCTGCCGAAATGGTGAGAGGGTTGCTTCGAGGAATGAATGCCTCCTAGCTTGGCTCGACTTCGTGCTTGTGAGACAGCACCTAGTGGAGATATTTCTTGTGTTTGAGTGCATTTTGTAGTGAGGTATGCTTGTAGAGAGTTAATTGCATTGGTAGTTCAGTTGTTTGCATTTTTATGTCACTTTCAGAAGTTGCTGAGTTCGTAGCTAAACTGTTGTTTTCATTCATATTTCAAAAATACAAAAAGATTGCATTCTGGGTGTTTCACATATGCATTTGTCTAGGGGAGGCGCCAACATTTGTGAAGTTTCATGATTTTTAGATAAGTGCTGATTTTTATATGAGAAAATCGCCCTTCTCCTTGGGCCGTACATTTTGTACTTGCATTGGATTTAAGAAAGAAATTAAATACCAAGTATTGGGTCTGTTTTATGGTTCTCACTTGGGCGCCTTGATCATTGAGGACTGTTGCATTTCGTTTGGAGTCAATCGGTTGAAAATTGTGAGAGTTGTGACCCCTTCTTCTTATATCTGTGTTGCTGTTTACCAGTTTCAGACCTTGTGACAGTCACATCAGTTTGCATTTTGAGTGGTTCTTGAGTTGGGAAGTGATAGGAAGCTTTGGGAAAACATTGAGAAAGACATACTTATCATTGCTAAGGTTAAAGAGCTCTATTTACTTGATATTGCAGGCAATTTTCACATATTGTAAGCTGTACAGTAGTACTGTCAGCATCTTTAATATTCTTGCAATTTTCATTGTTTGTATCTGCCCACTGAATAAGTGGAAGAGGCTGGCTTGCCGCCTATTTTCTTAATTTGCTTGTAAATTCAAAGTCTCCGCCATATGGTCGCCTCTTGTCCGTCATGGACTGAGTAGCACATGCTTGGTGTTGAGCTACTTTCTAGTATTGCAATAGATAGGGACCCTCTGACCGAATGCTCGTCGTTCGCCGGCGCATCTCGTGGTTAGAGTTTCTTTCCAGCATTTACTTTTGAGACCCTCTGACCAATGCTCACACCTTGCCCATTTCGGGATCCTGGTGTACATTCAGGTTAGAGTTACTTTCAGCATCGTTTTGGTTTTCTGACTAACCTTAACGGGTGCTTGACTCACTGTAATCTGCCTTTGAAAAAATTGAAAAAAATTGGTCCGGTATCTTTCACTGATTCACCGCAATCCTCTGATCAGCAAACAAAGACACCTCGTATGCTTGGAGAACGTGTCTCCAAGGGTACTGCCACTGTGACTCGTGGAGGCTCTGGCTGAACTATTTCTTTCTTCCTGGACTCTGGACCTCGTGTAATTTGTTTCTTCCTTCCTGTGGTGGGCGTCCTGTGATCTCCCATCATATTGTAAGTCAAGGCAATTGACCTACTCTTCAATCTGTTCACTCGCCTATCAACCCATGCCCTGGTGAATGTCATAACCGGGATAGAAAGAGTATCCAAATCAGCAACCTCGGGCTCTGACCAATCTATAGGTGGAAGTGGAGTATCTCGAACAGCTGCATAATCTGGATGCACAACATCCATATCCTCACTGACCTGGTCCGGAACTGGAACTACCTCACACTCCCTGATCAGAGTAATCGGCAACCGAGAAAACATTCTCTTCCTTACCTCAATTTCATCAACTGCATCAGCCCAATAATCCTCAATAGTGGCCTTATGTTTAAACTCCTCTGACAACACCCACTTGATGTTATGATGCGGGTCATAGTGTTGTCTACTTGTATGATATGAGAAGTGATAAAACTGAAGCTCACTTTCAGCTTCTCTAGCTGCCTGTATCGAAGGACACACCTCATCCGAGTTGCCCATCACAATTGGAAACTCTATCCCTCCTTTCTTCTTCTTCTTTTGAATTTTGTCAAAGGCTAGCAACTGTCTGGATATCTCTAGCATTATTATTCTATCTGTTGGGTACTTAGGCAACCTATATGGGTACGAGGAAAATCCTTGCAGTCTAATGTATGAAAATCTCGGAAATTGAATAAACCAGCACCCATACCTTTCAATCAACTCTTGAGCATCCCTAGAGATTCTGTGGTGTAACCGCTCCTGAAGCAGCCTCGTGATGTACATGGTGAATGAATCGTTGACTGCGTTGTAGTAAGGTTATTGCTCGGCAGATTACAGCGTATTACCGCCTCATGGATTTTGAGCCGGTGGGAGCCACAGCCAAGCCCGGGTTCCTTGTAAGAAATCCCTCTGTACCTCGTCATTCGTGCCAACATGTAGACAAGATAGGAGCTCATGTAAAACGTTTTAGTCCTCCGCAGGCTCAGGAGCTGCTCATGTATATTATCGCTGATCATCTCAGCCCAATTGACATAATCCTTGCCTTCTAGCACCAGGTTGATGTAATAAAACATCCAAGGCTCAAAAATGTAGGACTGTGGGCAACCACCAACCCTGCTCAACATCATGATAAGATCACAGTATTCTTGTTTCAGGTCCTCCGCTATGATCTGTTTTGGCAACTTCGCACGAGATGGCTTTGGAGTGCTCATCCAGTGAGTGTTAATTGTATCCATGCACCTCTCGAAAGCAGAAGCATACATCCGCTCCGCTCGCTCCCTGGATTTGTAAATCATATTCCTGTGCACCGGGATCCCGAAAGCTTCACCAATGGCTGCCGGAGTAAGATTGGCAAGCACTTGGCCATCAGGTGACATGATCGACCGGTGTTCCTTCTCGTAGCAATTAGCACACTCCATTATCAGCTCCGAACACTGAATAGCTGGCGGAAAACCAGTAGCTGCATATAGCCCACTTCGGACGATGTTGTGCGAAGTAGCCGAAGCCCGATGACTTCCAATTCCAAACAGCCTGTTCTTGAAGGTATCCAGGTTGACAGAGCCCAGGTTAGTGTCTGTCAACTTGCCAAACTTTGAAATGAACTTTGATTCTGGCATGAATGTCTTGCTCAGCTTCTTGATCATAGCCTGTCTTGAGGCACCATTGTCCTTTCCGGTTGTCCTCGCTTCAGCCATCTGCAACATAACAAACATTCATCAGCAATTAAATTTAATAAAATAAGGCACTGTATAGGGGCTGTAGTCGAATTCTAGAAGCTGCAATAACTCTCGTGTTTGCAAACCTCAGCTTCTTCTTTTGAACAAATTCGAATTCCAACACTTAGAACAGATTTCTAAGTGAACTCTGATGATTTCACTTCACTATCAGCAATCAACAATTTAAACTTCTATGACTTCGTATCAGCAATCAGCAATCTCACACTAGCAAGTTCGTACTTTTCACTTCAAGGCGCCTCTTTTATTGGCAACTTCAACTAAGCTTAAGCAAATTTCAATTTTCAGCCTCAACACTAGCAAAGCCGTACCTCTCACCAGCAACCTCAATCCTCAGCAAATACTTCTATACTTCAGCAATGGCATACCTCTTCAACTTCAGCAATGGCGCTTCACTCCAAGGCGTCCCCTCCTCAGCAACAATTTCAGACTCCCTCAAGCTTCAGTTCACTGCAACACTTCACTCTCAGAGCAAGTTCGCCTTCTTCAACTGTGAAAACAAGTGAAAAACATCTCCATTTTATAGCCAAAACTCGAATTCTAGAAGAAGTTAATTTTAGCCAGTGCCATTAAACTCCACTACTCCACTTCAAAAATTCGAATTTTTCCCTTTCTGGTGCTTCTGACACTTGTCTCCAGTCGTCGGGAATATTATTCTTCTAGAAACTTGACTTTGACTGGCGTTTTGGATTTTGCTTTCGAAAATTTAATTTAATTCATCATTTTTTTTTACTCACCAGCCGGAGCTCTGTTATTTGAAATCGAATTCAACTTTTCTTCTGCTCTGGAAAATTCATCCTCGAAGAATTTAATCAAAATTATCTAGGCAACTCCCTTCAGATTCATTGTTCGAAGAAAATTCACTTTGAAAACACATTTTATTCATTTTTGCCTCAGAAAATTTAAAATTCTCCCTTAGGAAAATTCACAATTTGAGCACTGATTAAATTCTTCACTGAAAAAGTGTCGGCGAAGCTTGAAAGACTTGGAAATCCATCATTCATCACGAACGTCCAGTACCCAGAAGAAAATTTTCGTCAGAATGTCTCAAATTCATGGGTACCCAACGAACGGGTTCATTTAATTTTTCAATTTTGAACCTTAGAAAAAAAATAATAATTTTCACCATTTAAATTCGTTCTTCGGCTGTGATCACTCTGTGTTGCTCTGACTTCTTGAAAAATTTGAATCACCTTGCAATATCATCGTCTCTGACTGCATCTCTGAGGAAAGTTGCTCGTGCTCCGGAAAACTTCACCACCCTGAGGCTCTAGGCGTATTTTCTAAGAAGAAAATAATTTTCCTTAGAAATATTTTAATCATCTTGCATTTTGAGAACTTTGCCTTAGAAAATTTTTGATCATCTACCAGCGAGAGAAGTATCATCTTCACTTAGAAAAAATTTTATTCGTCAGGCACGCCTTACTTCTCACTTGCCATTTGCATTTCACTCCACACTTGGAAAAATATTCCAATGCCTAGGCAAATTTTTCAACACTTAGAAAATATTTTATTTCCCCTTGAGGCGCCTAGCACACTTAAGGAAAAATCACGCCTTAGCAATTTTGTTTCCACACTTCACACTTCACCCCTTAGAAAATATTTTAACATCTTATAACTCCCTTCAACATAGGCGTACACTTCACTTAGCATTTTATTCTCAACACCTTCAAATATTCTCTAACACACACATCACCCTCAACGCCTTAGGAAAATTTCCAACCCTTTATAACCTTAGGCGCATATCATACTTTGAGAGGAAATTTAAAAAAACCATGCCTAGGGAAGCATCCTCAACACTCTCCACCCTTGGCGCGCCTAATACTTACCATCTTTCACCACGCTTTGGGAAAACTTTCATCCCACTTACCACCCTTAATTACTTTTCACATCCAAACATGGGCGCATTTCTATGTAGGAGGAGGATAAACTTGCCACCACGCCCCCTGTGACCTTTCAACTTCACGTTTTCGTCCTCACATGCACAAGTTTGGGCGCATTTTGCCTATAGAGGAGGACGAAAACTTTGACTTCTTGACTTTCCTTCACCTTGGGCGCATTTTGATGTGTCTAGTGGATGAACGCCTTCAGGTGACTCTTCGCCTTCCAAACTTTGTCCTCACATGCATGCACTTGGGCGCATTTTGCCCCTTGAGGAGGATAAGAAACGTTGACCTGTTGACTCCTTGTAACCTTGGGCGCATTTTGGCCTATGAAGAGGATGAACTTCAAGTTGGGCGCATTTGGAGGGGTGAGGCGGATTTCATGCCTTAGAAACTTTTTTCAACTTTTCCCTCCTTCCTGTTGGGCGCATTTTGCCTATAGAGGAGGATAAACATCTTTGACTTTCTTTGACTTGTGTTTTGGGCGCATTTCACCCCTGCTATAGGATGGGTGCATTTAGGAGGGGGTGGCGGATTTCCTCATGCCTTAGAAAAATTCTCAACTTTTCTCTTTCAAGTTGGGCGCATTTTGGCCTGGCAGCAGGACGAAGATCATTGACTTTGTTGACTTTTCCTGCCTTGGGCGCATTTTGCCCTGTGTGAAGGATGAACTCACACTTAGAAATTTTTCATGCCTCTAGCTGAGATGGGCGCATTTTACCAGGCTTGCTGGACGAGACTCCAGACTTAGACAAAATTTGCATCATCCTCGCCAGCTTACGTGCCCTGCTATTTATAGTATGTTCTCTGAATTCGCCCTCACGAAGCTTCGAATGGCTGAAATTTTAAACAAGCTTTTCATAACCTTATCAACACAACCGACGTGCCATTTTAATCACCACAACTATTTTTAACTGTTTGAAGGTGGCTTACTATAAATATTAAGCTCATGTTTACGATAGCTCCCAATGCTCGATCGAGTTAAATTTGAATGGTGACCCTCACCGTGACTTTTTGTTGGCTGACAAGCGCATGCACGATTTCGCATTTTTTAGCATGTTCCAATCTGACTTACTATAAATAGTAAGTGCTTCCGTTTGACTTCGAGAATTTCACCAGCCGGATACTTTGAAGGATCTTCGTCCTTGATCGTTTACATCGGATTTGAAGATTTTGACTTTTGATGCCTATTTTTTAGGCTCCATTTTGGAAACCTAACTGCCTTTGCATCGCATTATCAAATGAACTTCTGTTTGCCTTCGTTTACGTGGCATTCGCGATGGCTTCGTGAATCGAGCTGGCGGGTGGCGTTTTAGGAACCACACTGCTAAAATAATAAGTTCCTTCGCGGTAGAGATCGGTTGCATGTCACACCATGTGAGAAGCTCTTAGAAGAAAAAAAAAAAAAAACCCATGGGGAATCACTTGGGCATGCAAAAGAAACCTCGACATGCAAACCTAAAAATAGCCTTGGAAAATTTGAATCCACGAAAAGTGGTAAAGTCTGGTCTTGCATGTTACATCATCGTGAAGGTCGAAAAACCCAGAAGGAATATCCAGACATGCAAAGAAAATCTCTGCATGCAAACCCTAAAAATAGCCTCGGAAGGCTGAATCCTGAAAGTGGTCGTCTCGTCTTGCATGTTACATCATCGCGAAGGTCTCGAAAAACCCAGAAGAAATATCCAGACATGCAAAGAAAATCTCTGCATCTGCACCCTGAAATTTGCCTCGGAAGTTGAATTGCTAAAAATAGTAAGTTGTCGGTTTTCGCTCAAATTTTGCACGAGTAGCCTGATATGTTCCGAATGCAGTGTAATGATCGGAATCTCAAAATAGCTAACGAATTGCCCTGAATTTCACACTTACTAAAAATAGTAAGTACCTCAGAATTCAATGAAAACTGGCTGGAAGCCTGCTGGATGTCTGCTGACAACGTTAAATTCAATTTTCAATTTACTCACTTTACTTGACCTTGAATTGACCAGAAAAGTTCAAAACCCTAATTTCAGACTTGGCCAATATTTTCGCGTTTAAGCTCAATGACGGACACAACCCCCCGAAAGACGGACACCAGAAAAGAGACAGAGCGAGAGAGAGAGAAGAAAACCCAAGCCAAAAGACCAGAACGGAGCAAAGTTAGGGGGTCCCCATCTTGAATGGGGCGATGTGTGAAAAGGTCACAACAGAAGTATGGTGACGGGGTGAATTTGTGCATTTGGCGTGATAATTATGCTTAAAATTATGATCTCCACCTTTTATTTCACCTTCTCTGGCTTAGGGACCATGTGTCTATTATTTAAAGGGGTCACTTTATATTTTTCAGTTACTATTCATTGATAAAGTGAAAAAAAGAACATAATTTAAGTGAATAGTGCCATTTTAATGAATAGTGATTTCAATGTGAAATTATAAAAGAAAGAGGAGAAGTTCGACCCCCTCATGTTATGATATGTTTTTGCTGATTGAAGCTTGTGAGTTGGAGTTTGGGAAAGAGGGAAACTAGGGTTCCTGATTTCTGCAGTGGGTGAGCCTGGTGGGGGCTGCTTGTTCGAATTTTGGCTTCTTGATGGTGTGAAATACCACCTTAAAGTTGCAGATCAGAGTTGAATACTTCATTTAGTACCATATTTTGTTGTTTGCAAGCGATTAAAGTCATCTTTTGGAAGGGTTTTTGCTGCTAGCAACTGCATTTGCCACTACGAAGGTGTTGTTTGCATTTTAGAAGGATTTTGGAGCTGATTTGAGCATCTACAGCCAACTGCATTAATTTGAGGGTTTTATCAGCTCAAAGGAATCGAAACGCCTATCTTTAGTAGCTGCAATTTCACCAAAAGGGGGCGTCCTTACCCTAGGAAGCCTTCCAATCCGGATTTTGGTGGGAGAAATTTGTATTTTAGTTTGCGTGAGCAATTTACTAAGGGTGGGTACTGTAGCAAAACACTATTCACAGTGTTATATGGCTGTAAGTTAAAGTTTGGTTTAAGATATATGCAGCTATAAATCTGATGTAAGTTGTATGTTGAATGCTTCTTATTATGAAATGAAGAACTCATATTTAGCTTCGAAATAGAGTATTTATTCGATGTATCACCAAAGATTAGTTATTAGAAGCTTTACTTCATGCATATGCTCTTAGTACTTTGGCTACTAAACTGAGTCATTATTCAAGTTAACTCAAAAGACTAGTTTATTTCAAGTTCCTATTTTATGTATTTGATAGTATCATCCGCATTCTTAGCATCAAACGCAAAACACGAAAAAGCAAAATACCAAAACCAAAATCAGACGTACAAACCAAGAATAATCGTCGCAGCAGAGTGTCGGATCACTATAGTGGTATCAGAGTGGTTTCCTACCAACCTGTTGGGTAAGTTTCAATTGTAGTTCGGAAGTTTTAGTTGAACATGGCTATTCCTCAGAAGCAGTGGGACAAGAATATGAAAAATCTTAAACAAAGCTTAAAAGAGTTGGAAGAAATAAATAAATTGTTTTCAGACCATACAACCTTAGATAGGGTAGCAAGGTATGTGACATCCATCTTCAGGTTTGTTGACGTGGTTTTTGAGACCGCACCAACACAGAACAAAGTTTCCCAACGGATACTCTATTCTCTCTTGATCAAAGTATTCGGCATGCTAAGATTGCGAGTAAGTTCATGCTTTCAACTCCAAGGTTCCTTAAGTGCGAATAGACCCAGTTTGGTTGATGTGTATTGCTGTGTTCTTACGAGGGGACTTACGTAATTGTTCAGACTTCTTGCAGTTAGCAGCCGATATATGATTTGAAGGGGATTCTTGTACGTATGATTTGGCAATGTAGTACGTTTTCCTAAAGCTAATCAGAAATATGTGGAAAGTAAAGAGTATGGGGCCTAAGAAACTTGTACATCTAATCTAAATGCAGGATATGTGGGGTTTCGTTTCAATAGACTTCAACCAGATTTCACCTAGCCTCACGTCGGACAGCCTCAGTAAAATCGGTGCAATCTTCAAAGGGATAACAAAAGATGTTCAAATTATGATTCAACGTGCATACACCATCACAACGACGCATATAAGCATACAAATCACAATTGAAGTTAAACTCAAGATGATTTCCAGTCGACCACGCAAGGCGAACTTATCATCAACAAGCTGCTAGTGGTATGGAGTAAAGTGAAACTATCTCAATAAAACACCACACATCAAAGTAAACTACTTGCATGAAATTAAGCTACTTGGATCCAAAAGGAAGAAGAGACCTTGCTAGCTATTCATGACAAGACGAATTCCATCATCAATGAAAAGATCTATTATCATGAAAAGTATTACACAACAATCTCCTCAAAAGTTTTCAAAGGGAAAACTTTCTTTCTTCTCCACACTATGCAAAATGTCTACAATGCTCTACTATACTCTACTCTCTAGCTCTAGCTCCAATGCTAATGTCCAATACTACTGTCTAATCCATTTACAAATGAGGGGGACCCCCCCCTTTATATAGCTAGCCAAGTCCCAAAAGACTGCTAGGGTTACAATTAATAGAGTGGCCAGAATCGTGCCACCTCAGCCCTAACCATAAAAACTGCCAGAATAGGGAGTGGTACATTAAATGAATCAAAGATTCCCACTCACTCCCATAAATAGTAAATGTAATAAATGCCCATATTCAGTCTTCTAGAAGATCCTCGTCCAGTAGTGCGTTCCCACTTGCCTTCTCTCTAACTGCCAACTCCACGAATCTGCGAAGCACAGCCTCAACCTCCTGAACCGAAATGGGTGGAACACAATCTAACTGAAACTCTAACACTGTGACTGAATGCTCGTGCCTTGTACAAGATTTTCTCCAAGCAATCAAGGAGTCCTGCGTGTTCTGGATCAAGGTGGAGAAAGTAGCAGTATTCTCGAAATCATCTTGTACAAAGGTCTTAACATCGCGAAGGCACCCGATAAACCCCTCAAATTATCAGCGTTCACCTCCTCGTATTCAGTAGCCCTAACAAATATGGCCTCAAAAGTGATACGAACTCCATCTATGATATTACATTATGGCTTTTGCTTATCGGCTGAATGCGCACGTCGTCTACGCATCGAAGAAACCACGCCTCGTGATAGCTGAAGAATACCACCTAGAGAAATCATATCTGTCATTCTCCTGAATGACACCTCCATCAATCAACAATCGCAATGGCACATGCCTCAATGCCTCAAGACGCTGAATAACCTTACTCTGATAGATAGGGGCATCTCCTCAAGCATGATCCACTGCATCCACCTGTGTCGAAATGCTAGAGGCCTGCTGAAAAGCAAAAGCAAGGTCCTCCATAAACTTCTCTGTCTCAGCACGTACTCCTGTGACCCATTTATCTGCCTCCTGTGCCATCCTTCCCAACTCCATCAATCCACTGATTGACTCTCTAGGTACATCTGTTGGAGGTTCTATCACCGGTACATCCTGCCCTTGAGAACGAGATAATTGCTGTACATACCCAACTAAGGCCTTGTGTTCTCTTTTCAGCTTCTTATACTTCCCTTCTTTCTTGAATAATCTATCTTTGAGGGCAAGGAAGGAGTTATCACACTCCTCTACGATCTGAGCACCAGTGGGCGTCCCAAATCCAAAGTTGTGACCACATAATTCTCAGGCACTGCTTCATTTCGGTCACACTCGACTCGTGGCACGGCTACATGAAGAGTACGGGAACCATCCTCTTCAATGGAGATCTTCGAAAATTTTTCTCGCTTTTCTTCTTTTGTGGAGTGCAGCGATCGTTCAAGAATTCTTCCATCTCAATGCTTTTACGGATCAATCTCCTCGCTAGGGCTTCTCCTCATTCTATCCTTAAGCCAATCAGGCACATCGTACTGTATATCGAAGGGTTGTTGTTCTTGTGCCTCTACTTCTCGAACTTGCTCAACTTCTATATCATTCTGGCGAGGCTCATCGTCCTCAAGTGGCTGAGTGTCTCCCGAAACTATATCATCAGCATCATTCATAGCCGCCTCTAACTCTATTTGGCCGGGGTCGATAATAGTCCCCTCATCATCCGTTGATCAGCCACAGCAGTGCGTTGACACTTCGGCCAGCCAACTCTCTCCATGGAGAATTTGAATATCGTGCGTACCACTTGCGATTCGATGCATTCCTACGATCGGCAAATAAAGAGACCTCGTATACTTGGAGAACGTAATGCTCAATGGTGATGCTTGTGACTCATGGAGGCTACGAGTGAGAATGGGCTCTGTCGAACTAGCTCTTTCTTTTTGGATTCCGGATCTCGTGTGATCTGTTTCTTCTTGCCAGTGGTGGGTGTCCTGTGATCTCCCATCAAATTGTAAGTCAAGGCAATTGACCTACTCTTCAATCTGTTCACACGCCTATCAACCCATGCTCTAGTGAAGTGGAATGGGGATAGAAAGAGTGTCCAAATCAGCAATCTCGGGGTTGACCAATGCGGAGGTGGAAGTCCCGGAGTATCTCTACTTCTTTGCATAGTCGGGATGGACAACATCCATATCCTCATTCACATCACGATTGCGGAACCGTTACAGCTTCACACTCCACGATCAAATTAATAGGCAACCTAGAGAACATCCTCTTCCTTGAAATGCGTAAATCTCATCAGCTGCATCAGCCCAATAATCCTCTATGGTGGCCTTGTGTTTGAACTCTTCTGACAGTACCCACTTGATGTTATGATGTGGATCGTAGTGCTGTCGGCTAGTGTGGTATGAAAAATGATAAAATTGAAGTTCACTTTCAGCCTCTCTAACTGCCTGTATTGAAGGACACACCTCATCTGAGTTGCCCATGACAACTGGAAATTCTATCCCTCCCTTCTTCTTTTTCTTTTGAATTTTATCAAAGGCAAGCAATTGCCTAGATATCTCTAACATTAAAATCTTATCTGTTGGGTACTTAGGCAGCCTATGTGGATATGAGGAAAAAAAAAAAAAAAAAACGCGACCTAATGTGGGAAAATCTTAGGCTGTATAAACCCGGCACCCATACCTTTCGATCAGCTCTTGGGCTTCCCTCGAGATTCTGTGATGTAGCGGCTCTGGCGGTCTTGTGATATACATGGTGAAGAATCGTTGATACGCTTGTAGTGGGTTATTAACGCCAAGAATGCAACGTGGGCCGGACATCATATATTTTGAGGCCGGTGAGAGCCACAGCCAAACTGAGGGCTCTTGTAAGAATCCTACGTACTTTGTCATTAGTGCCAACATATAAGTAGCGTGGAGCTCATATAAAATGTCTTCGTTCTTAGGAGGCCAGGGGCTGCTCATGCAAATTATCCACGATCATCTACGCCCAATTGACATAATCGCTTCCCTTCTATGCGGATTGATGTAATAAAACATCAAGGCTCAAAATGAATGGTATTGCACAACCTCAACCACGCTTTCGACATCATGATGAGATCCTGGCATATTCTGCTTCAGGTCATGCAATGATGCGCTGACGGCTTTATGCGAGAAGGCTTGGGGTGGTCATCCGGTGAGCATTAATTGTCTCCGTACATCGGCTCAAAAGCGGCCTTACATCAGCTCCTTCATCCACGGACATAAATCATGTTCCTGTGCACCGGGATCCCGAAAGCTTCACCAATGGCCGCCGGAGTAAGATTGGCTAACACTTGGCCATCTGGTGACATGATCGACCGATGTTCTTTCTCGTAGCAATTAGCACACTCCATCATCAGCTCTGAGCATTGAATGGTTGGTGGGAAACCAACAGCTGCATATAACCCACTTCGAACAATATTGTGCGAAGTGGTTGAAGCCCGATGACTTCCAATTCCAAACATCCTGTTCTTGAAGGTCTCTAGGTTGACGGAGCCCAGGTTGGTGTCTGTCAACTTGCCCAATTTTGAAATGAATTTTGACTCCGGCATGAACGTCTTGCTCAGCTTCTTAATCACAGCTTGCCTGGATGCACCATTGTCTTTTCCATTCGTCCTTGCCTCAGCCATCTGCAAACAGCAAGCATTCATTAGCAATTTAATCTATAAAAATAAAATAATACATTGCATAGGGGCTGCAGTCGACTTCTAGAAGCTGCAATAACTCTCGTGTTTGCAAACCTCAGCTTCTTCTCCTGAACTTTAAGGCTTCTAAGTAAACTTCAGTGGCCTCACTACTCTTAATCAATGTCAATCAGCAACTCGAACTTCTATAACTTCGTATCAGCAATCAGCAAGTTCACACTTCGAAAATTCTCAGCAATTCACTTCACTTCAAGGCGTCCCTCTCAGCTTCTCAGCAACTTCAACAAACTCCAGACTTCATCAAACAAACTCAAGCTCCAACAAAATTTCAAACTCCTTCAAGCAATTCTCAAACTTCAGAGCAAGTCGAATTCTTCAGCTGTGAAAAATAAGTGAGAAACTTGTTCATTTTATAGCTCAAAATCGAATTCTAGAAGGAGCCAATTTTAGCCAGTACATTAAACTTCCACTACTCCATTTCAAAAATTCGAATTCTCCCTCTCTGGTATTTTTGACACTTGTCTCTGGGCGTCAGGAATCTTATTCTTCTAGAAACTTGACTTTGACTGGCATCTTTGAATTTGTTTTCGAAAAATTTAATTTAAATTCATCATTTTTAATTCACCAGCCGGAATCCTGTCACTTGAAATTCGAATTTAACTCTTCACCACCTGTGGAAAATTCATCTTCGAAGAATCCAATCAAAATTATCTAGGCAACTCATCTTGAATTCATCATTAGAAGAAATTTATTTTGAAAATACATTTTATTCATTTTTCCTTAGAAAATTTTAAATTTTCCATAGGAAAATTCACAGATTTGAGCAACGTTAAATTCTTCACCCACGAAAAAGGGTATTTGAAGTCGGAGAACGCCAAAGGAATCCCATCTATATGTAAAATGTTGATTACCGGAAAAGGAGAATTTTCTCGAGAATGCTTGAATCTAATGGGTACCATGAGCAGATTCATTTAATTTTTTTGGTGCACAGACCTTCCCCAAAGAAAAATATTATTTTCACCATTTTAAATTCATTCTTCGCCTGTGATCATCCTGTGTTGCTCCAACTTGAAAAGTTTGAATTCATCCTGTATTATCATCATCCTCTGACTTTATCACTGAGAAAATTTGTCGGTGCTTCGAAAAATTTCACCACCTTGAGCTCTAGGCGTATTTTCTAAGAGAGAAAATATTTGCCTTAGAAAATATTTTAATCATCCTGCACTCTGAGAATTTGCCTTTAGAAAATTTTATTTGTTTGCCAGTGGAGGAAATTTTATCAACTTCACTTAGAAAAATTTTATTCACGCCTGGCACACTTTATTCTCACTTGCCACTTGCATTTCACTCCACACTTAGGAAAATATTCCAACGCCTTAGAGAAATTTTAAAATCATCTTATACTTTATTTCACTTTACTTAAGGCGCATAGCACACTTAGTATTTTATTTCCACCACCTTGGAATATTTTCAACACATTGCACTTTCAACGCCTAGCAAGTTTGTTTTGACTTCACACTTCACTCCACACTCTAGGCGCATAACACTTGAGGGGGGAGATTTTAAAAAAAATCATGCCTTAACAATTTATTTCTACCACCTCACACATATCACTCACCACGTCTTAGGAAATTATTCCAATACCCACCACCTTGGGCGCATTTGAGGCTAGATGAAGGAAAACGTCTAGCATTCACCACCTTTTACCACGCTTTGGAGTGTCTCTTACCTCATTTACCACCTTCAGTCACTTTTTACACCTCAACTTGGGCGCATTTTGACTTGGCAAGAGGATGACTTTTCGACTTCCCATTTTTGTCTTCACTTGGCCTTGTTTGGGCGCATTTAGGAGGGTGAGGAGGACGAGTTTCTTTGACTTGTTGACCCTCTTCTTACTTGAGCACATTTTGATGTAGGTGGAGGATAAAAGCGTTGACTTGTTTGACCTCATTGCCTTTTGGGCGCATTTTGACATAGATGATGGATAAACTTTTCAAACGCCTTGGAGTGACTCTTCAACTTCCTCTTTCTCGTCCTGACATGCATGTATTTGGGCGCATTTTGCCTAGGGAAGAGGATGAAGTTGTTGACTTTGCTTTGACCATTCACAACTTTGGGCGCATTTTACCCCCTGAGGAGGATGAACTCCATACTTAGGCGCATTTTGAAGGTGGTGGTGGATATCCAGACTTAGACGATTTTTCAGCCTTTTCCCTCTTCAAGTTGGGCGCATTTTGGCATGCCTGCAAGATAAAAATTGTTGACTTCGTTTGACTTTCTCCAGTTTGGGCGCATTTTGGCCTGTGAGAAGGACGAGCTTCATACTTAAAAGTTTTCCTGCCTCCTCATCAACTGGGAAAATTTTGCCCTGTCAACTGGACGAAGTTCCAGACTTAGAATTTTTTCATCGTTTTTCGCCAGTATTTCATGCCCTGCTATTTATAGTAAGTTCTCTGATTTTGCACCCCTGAAGCTCAGAAAGATTTGAAATTTTGCACACTGCATCCTTATCATCTCGTTGTTCTGTTGACACTGCCATTTTAGTCACCCTGCTATTTTTAGCCTGTTTCTGAAGGTGGTTTACTATAAATAGTAACCTCTTGTTTTTGTTAGCTCCACTGCTCCGATCAACTTGAAATTTGGATGAGGTGCTCCTCACCCGCATTGATCTTACTACCAACATTGGCTATCACGACTGATTTACTAATTTTTAGCCCGGTTCAAAATTGACTTACGCAAATGGTAAGTGTTAGATTGACTTGAAATTTTACCGGCTGTTGAATGCTTTGAAGGATGCCGATGCCTTATTAGAAGTGGTTTTACCGCAGGTTTGAAATTTTGACACGGCTCCTCTTTTGAACTCCGGTTTAAAACCCTAATTGGCTTTGCATTACGCTTATCAAATGATCTCTATTTCTCGCCGTTTACGTAGCCTTGCGATCGACTCATGATTACGAGCTGGCGGGAGGTTCGCGGGGCCAGCACACTGCTAAAAATAGTAAGTTCCTTAAGAGGTAATTATCTTCATTTGCATGTCCGCACCATGGCTGACTCTCAAAACCCCATCGGGAATCATCCAGACATGCAAAAGAAACTTCAGGCAATGCTGGAAGCCCACAAAATAGCCACCGGAAGGCGAGATTAGAAGATGCGGTGATCTCGTTTTGCATGTTATATCATTCGCGAAGGTCTCCGAAAAACCGGAAGGAATATCGGACATACAAGAAAAAAAACTTTCGCATCGAATTCCCCGAAATTCGTCTTTGGGAAATGGGACCGCTAAAAATAGTAAGTCGTTTGTTTCAGCTCAAATTTAACCTGTGAGTAGCTTGATATGCTCTGAATGTCGTGTGACTGTTAGAACTTCGAAAATGTTGACGGAATGCCCTGAATTATGCACTTACTAAAAATAGTAAGTACCTCAGAATCAGATGAAAACTTGCTGAGAGCCTGCTGGAAGCACACTAACAACAACGTTAAGCTCAATTTTCAATTTATTGACTTTGTTCGACCTTGGATTGACCGGGAAAGATGAAACCCTAATTCTCAGACTTGGTCAATTTCACGTTTAAACTCACTGACGGGCGCAATCCTGGAAAAGGCGGACATCAGAAAAGAGACAGAGCGGGAGAGAGAGAAAAACCCAAGCCAAAAGACCAGAATGGAGCAAAAATTAGGGGGTCCCCATCTTGAATGGGGCGATGTGTGAAAAGGTCACAACAAGGTCTACACCACAAAACGAAGGGAAGAAGAAACAAGAGGTCACTTCAGTATCCAGAAGCCTTTACGATGAATTCTCAGCAGTCAATGTCCAGCATATAGCTGCAAGTACCCAACTCAGTTGTCGGAGGTTAATTGCTTGCAGGATCAGTATTTAGTTTCCCATCATGCAGATGTGTATCCAACAAGGTTTGTTGCTTCTTTTCCTCATAGGCTACTGGTGGACATAGGTTTACAGAGGGATGGTAAGGTCAGCAGGCATGATGGCACAAGTGGTTATCACATCCATGAGAGTCTAGTGGAGGTTATAGAGAGATGTTGCGTAACGGGTGCTTCCAGATATTCCTACCTCATGATGGATGGATGTGAGTTCTGTTTATATTGGGATCCAGGTGGAGACAGAGTTAGCACGGCCATTTGGATGGGTCCCAGTGTATTGCTTCACCACTTATGGTATGGTGGAGTTAGGATTAGTGTTGAGAACATCTTGAATAATAACTAGCAAAAGCTCATGCCTTCACAATGAAGATTAGCTCGTAGTTTGCAGTAGTATGAAGATTACATTCCAAGATGAACCTTATCACGAAGCAAAAATGAGGGACTTGGTGTAGTACCCAAAAGTCTCTATGATGTGTTTGGGCTAAAAGGTGATAAGTCAGCAAAGAATTACCTACAATCTACTGATGGGCATGAGCTTGAAAATGAAGTTGTTGTCGATAAGGAAATATTACATGAAAATAGTACGGTGGAATTCCTGAATGAAATTCACAGCGCTCAAGAAGTTATTATCAACACTGATAACAACTCTGACTTTCAAGACAGCAGTGATGAAACTTTGCATCAGCATGAGAGGATAGAGATTTCACTGAGGAATGAGGTTTCAACAGAGTTGCCACATGTTGGTACTAGAGATTTGGGTATTAACGATGCAATTTATGGTGAAGATTCATGCCACAGTGAACCTGATTTTTCATATCAGACCGTAGAAAATCAATCAGAAAATTTATTTATGGGCAATGAATCCCAGGATTGTGAATCAGGTGGATATGCAGTTGCTTTGGAAGAAGAAGTGTGCGAAGCTACTGCCAAAACAACAACCTCTACAATATCTGTTGAGCCATCCTATGAGGTACATAGCAGCAGTACCCTTGTTGATATTGTGGGCGACATTGATAGCACACACAATGCTGCTTATCAGTTAGTGAGCGATGATGATTCGGCCTCATATCATAGTGCAACTTCTAAATTAGAGAATTTGTATGGGAGTGTAATGTCCCCTCTTTGACAGGCACCAGCTATTTGTTTTTAGCCTTTAATTATTCCCAAAGGCTAAAAAGGGAGAAGTAAGGGGAATATATTAAATTAATTACTTATAAGGTTATTAAAAATAAAATATTAAAAAGTAACCTTATATTTAATTAATTTAATATTAAAGTGACTAAAAATAAAATAATATTAAAAAGTCACTTAAAAGAATAAAATAATAGTTTATTCTAGAAGCTTCTTGAAATCTCTTGTCAATTCTTTATAAGGGGCTTTTGGAGGGCATTTGAGATATTTGGAAAATTACATTTGTTAATCAAATTTGGAGAGCTTGACTGCTTGAAGAATTGCCTGAGGGTTTGAAGACTCTAAGGTGCCGGGTTCGGTTGTGAAATATCAACCCTAGCTGGGAGTGAGTGGAGGATATTTCAGTCCTTCAATTGGTGGCAAAATTTTGTGGCTTCAAAGCCAAATTTTGGAAATTAGAGGAGCATCGATTTTCTCATTGTTGCAGATTTAGAGAAGCATGTTTACCAGCTTGTGGGGGTCGAATTTCTCTTGACAGAATTTGATTTTTGAGGAGACACTTTCTGGTTTTATGTTGATTCATCAGTCCCAATTATCCATTGCAAAGGGGCGATTTTGTTGTTATAAGGAGGTACGGAATTCTGAGGTTATGCAAGCAAGCTGGGTGCACTTTATACAGGGGCAATTTCATGTTTGAAGGCAAATAAAAATCAGATAAAATTCTTGAGGACCTATTGACCTTCAAGGAGCATGGGCGCTGCATTTGGGAGCTTGTTGGTGTCACCTTTTTGAAGATTCAAATATTTCTAGAGGCTGCAACAGTATACCAGGTTCTTTGTTTTGGCCATTATAGTTCTTGCATTTAGAATAGAATAGTGCATTGTTTGTAATCAGCTTAAGGCTGTCATTTAGTTGTAATCATCTCACATTCTATCAAGTTGGAAATTCGCATTTGTATGCCAAGAGTCTTGGCTGGAGCATATTTAGTGGTCATTCCAATTGTAAACAATCATTGCAATATATATAGGAGTTATAAGGGTTCATGGCAATTGTTTGTTTTATTGTCAATGCTGATTGCACAACAATTGCTTGATAAAATGTCACTTCAACTTCTCTTGCATAATTAGTTGATAGGTTGCATGCCAAGTGTTTGTCGAAATGCCTCTTGGCTGTAGGTGTGCATTTCATATCAGAATTTCATGTATTTGCATTTGGAAAAGAACAAAAAGAAGTTGCATCTCATTTTAGTCTTTTCATTAGTTACCTTGCAATCATTTTTTATGCTTCATACTATCATTGGCATCAAAAACAAATCAGACCCAGCAAACTGAAACCAAACAACAGCAAACTAAGGTTGTAAGACAAGTGTTTGACAAAATTACCAAGGCACAAAAACAGGGGAAAAACATCAGATTTGTCAAGGCACTTTACAGTGGTATCAGAGCCAAAGTTCCTGCCATCCTGTGCGGGTTATGAGTGAAGAGGTTCCAAACATTCCAATCATAAATCCTTTGGACAGTTTCTATAACAGATTGAAGAAGGGGTTAAGTCCATTTGAGCTCATGGAAGAAAGCAGTACTCAACACATGCTTAGTGATCTTGCAAGGGGACAGCAAGAGATAGCAGATGAATTGGCTAGAAGCAGAGAAGAGGCAGCTAGAGGTAGAGAAGAGCTCACACTCATCCTTAGACAGCTGGTAAATAATAGGAACAATGGAAATGATGGAAACCATATCAAAACTAATGGGCAGAATGGTCACAATGGAGGTCAAGAAAACAATGATACAGCTCAAAGTAATGTTAGAGCAGCAAGTAGAACCACTCCAAGGCCTCTTATGCCTTCATTTTTGAGAGAACAAGGTACTGCAAATCAGGAACAGCAAGCAAGAGAAGAGGGATATGGAGAGTTCTTGAGAGAATACAACTCCTTAGGTGATGACTTTAAGGCTGCTATGTCACTAGTGGACTTTTGTGGTCTTAAATTGAGAAATAGACCAAGGAACAATCATCGGGGAACACAAAATCAAGACTTGCAGCGAAAGGTGGGAAAACTAACTATACCCTCATTTGATGGTAGTAGCAAAAGTACAGCCAGAGCTTGGGTTCAGAAGCTTGACACGTATTTGCAGCTCAATCCTATGTTGGAAGCAGAAGCTATCAAGTATGCCACACTCCATTTGGATGGTGAAGCACATGAATGGTGGTACCATGGGCTTGTCACCATGGGGCATGCTAACATTACATCATACTTAGAGTTCACCCAGAAGCTCATTGATAGATTTGATCGCAAGGATCCTGAACTCCACTTTAGAGAGTTAGCACAACTCAAGCAGACTAGTTCAGTGGATGTTTACATTATAGAGTTTCAGCGGTTGGCAGTCATGGTGACAGACATTTCAGAGCAGCGTTTGGTTATGCTCTTTATTGAGGGGTTGATAGAGCCTCTTCGTGGTTGGGTTAAGGCCTTCAAATCAGATTCTCTCCAGGAGGCTATCATGAAGGCTAGAGACATGGAATATTCCACATCCAGCATCAAGGCTTCTCCCAAGCCTTTCACATCCCATAAGGACAAGGGCAAGAAGCCATTCCAGAAGAAGAATAATAAGGTGGTCTTTGATGAAGCCTATAGACAGGAGTGTAGGCTCAAGGGGATTTGCTATCATTGCAAAGAGAAGTGGTCTAGTGGACATCGTTGCCTAGGGAAAGGCAAGGCTCACTTAATTGAGGTGATATCAGATGATGAGAGCAGTTCTGAGGAAGAACAACCTCAAAAAGAAGACAACAACAGTTCTGATGAGGAGATTCATGATGATGGCAAGAATGAAATCATTGCCTCTATTTCCAGTGCTCCCAAATTCAGCTCTTTTAGAGTCCATGGGGTTCTACAGGGTCATCAAATAGCAATATTGATTGACAACGGAGCCACTCATAATTTCATTGATGCATCATTGGTAAATAAGCAACAAATTCCTCTAGAGGATTTTGAGGGATTCAGTGTAATGGTGGCTGATGGACGTAGGATAGCCTGCACTCAGAGGATTCCATAGTTGTCTATTACGATGGGCAACCATACAGTTACAGATGATTTCTACGTGGTAGACTTGGGTGACATTCATGCCATACTTGGGGTTCAATGGTTGCACTCGTTAGGGAAGTACTCACAGAACTTCCAAACCATGGAACTCAAGTTCAGAGATGCAGATGGGCGTAGGGTGGTGCTTAGGGGTATGGCATCTAAAGCACCTAAGATTGTTTCAGCTAGACGTATGGAGAGCATTTTTCGGCATAATGATATAGTTTGGGCAGCGGAGTGTGTAATCACTCCTAAAGAATCCATAGACTCAGGACAGCCAGTTCACGTTGACATCAAGGAGTTATTGGGCAAACATGACAGGGTTTTTGGTGAGATACCCCCAGGGAGGCCACCAGACAGAGCCTTTGAGCACACTATTGAGTTAGAGGAGGGGGCCAAGCTAGTGATTACCACCCCCTATCGTCATCCTAAGAAATTTAAGGATGAGATTGAGAAAGCAATCAAGGAATTATTTGATATGGGACACATTCGTCCAAGCTCCAGCCCTTTCGCTTCTTCAGTGGTCTTGGTAAAGAAGAAGGATGGGACAATGAGGATGTGTATAGACTATCGTGCTCTCAATAAGAAAACAATCAAGAACAGATACCCGATACCCAGGATTGATGAGTTGTTGGATGAGTTACATGGGGCAGTTTACTTTTCGAAGATTGATCTTCGATCAGGTTACCATCAGATTAGAGTACGGGAACAAGATGTGCATAAGACTGCTTTCCGATGCCATTATGGACACTATGAGTTCTTGGTGATGCCGTTTGGGTTAACTAACGCACCTGCCACATTCCAGTCTTGTATGAATCATATCTTTAACAAGCAATTGCGTAAGTTTCTCTTGGTATTCTTTGATGATTTTCTCATATATAGCAAAACATGGGAAGAGCACTTGGAGCAGCTTGATGAGATTCTCACCATTATGGAAGAGCAGTCATTGTATGCTAAGGCTTCAAAATGTGAGTTCGGCCTTAGAGAAATTCTTTACTTGGGGCATGTGATCAGTGCAGAGGGTGTCCAGGTCCACCAAGAAAAAATACAGGCTGTTCTTGACTGGCCCACACCTCGGATACTTACGGAGCTGCGGGGCTTCTTTGGGTTGTGCAGTTATTACAGGCGATTTGTTAAGGGATTCTCACAGTTGGGGGCACCTTTGACAGATTTGACCAAAAAGGGTGCATTTAGTTGGACAGTTGAGGCACAACGAGCTTTCGATAAGCTCAAGGAGGTGATGAGTAGTTGTCCAGTTTTGGCCCTTCCAGACTTCACACAACCTTTTATTCTTGAGTACGATGCTTCAGGGGAAGGTATTGGCGCAGTATTGATGCAGAATCGACACCCCATAGCCTTTGAGAGCTGCAAGTTGAGGGGTCCAGAGAGACTATATTCCATCTATGACAAAGAGATGCTCGCCATTATGCATGCCTTGGAGAAATTCAGACAGTATCTAGTTGGGGGAAAATTTGTGGTGAGGACAGACCATAACAGTCTCAGATACTTCTTAGAGTAGAAGGATTTGAACGAGAGATAGCAAAAGTGGGTTAGCAGGATACAGGCATATGATTTCGATATTGAATATGTGAAGGGGAAGAAGAACATAGTTGCAGATGCCCTTTCCAGGAGGCCTTCAGCTTGCTCACTTTCTGAGATTTCCACAGATTGGAAATCCATCTTGTTGGTAGAATACTCCAAGAATAAATTTGCTTGTGAGTTGATGGATGGATTGATTCGGGATGACAGGTACAGGATAATTGATGATGTGATTTTCTACAAGGACAGGATCTATTTGGTGTCGGAATCAAAATTGAAGGAGAAAATACTACAAGCTTCTCATGATACACCCTTAGCAGGCCATCAGGGCTACTTCAAAACATATAGACAGGTTAGAGAGAGGTTTTCATGGAAAGGCCTCAAGGATGATGTGTTGAGGCATGTGAAGGAGTGTGTGACTTGTCAGCAAAACAAGTCAGAGCATACACATCCAGCTGGGTTACTACAACCTTTGCCCATTCCTGAGCAGAAGTGGGAGAGTATTTCTATGGATTTCATCACAGGCCTACCCAAGGTACAAGGGAGAGACAACATCTTTGTGGTGGTGGATCAGTTAATGAAGTACACACACTTCTTTGCTATTCCGACAGAGTACAGGGCTCCTCAGGCGGCTGAGCTATTTTTCAGAGAAATTTTTAGATTGCATGGGCTACCTAAGAATATCGTTAGTGATAGGGAGAGCAGGTTCATGAGTGCTTTTTGGCAGGAGCTGTTTAGACTGGCAGGTACTGAGTTGACACCAAGTACAAGTTATCACCCTCAAACAGATGGGCAAACAGAGATTGTAAATTAGTGGATTGAGGGGTACTTGCGCAACTATATAGTAGGACAACAGCGGGCTTGGATTAGGTGGTTGCACTTAGGGGAGTATTGCTATAATACCACACACCATATGTCCATTGGGATGAGTCCTTTTCGAGCCTTGTACGGGTATGATGCACCCTCGTTCGTAGAGATGGCTTTTGGTGAGAGTAGGGCACCCAAAGCCAAGGATTGGATTCAGGAAAGTCAGGATATCTTGAGGGCACTCAAGGATAATCTACTAGTGGCACAGAATCAGCAGAAGACATATGCAGATAGACATAGGGTTGAGCGCAGCTTTGAGGTTGGTGATATGGTATATCTACGATTGCAGCCCTATAGACAATCTTCTCTTAAGAAGAGTGGAGAAGAGAAGCTTAAACCCAGGTTCTATGGTCCTTACAGGATTACTAGGAGGGTTGGGGAGGTAGCATATGAGTTAGAGCTGCCTGCGAGTAGCAAGATTCATAATGTATTTCATGTTTCATGCCTCAAGAAGGCATTAGGTCAGCAGGTTACCTCTTCTTCGGAGCTTCCACCACTTGATGAGGATGGACATTTGGTCTTGGTGCCTGAGGAGATCATTGATGTCAGAGAGAGGAGATTGCGGAATAGAGTGATTAAGGAGTACTTGGTGAGATGGAAGGATTTTCCCGCAGAGGATGCCACATGGGAGAATGAGTAGATTTTATAGCACCCGAGTTTGCAATTGCTTGAGGACAAGCAATCTTGGGAAGGGAGGACTGTAATGTCCCCTCTTTGACAGGCACCAGCTATTTGTTTTTAGCCTTTAATTATTCCCGAAGGCTAAAAAGGGAGAAGTAAGGGGAATATATTAAATTAATTACTTATAAGGTTATTAAAAATAAAATATTAAAAAGTAACCTTATATTTAATTAATTTAATATTAAAGTGACTAAAAATAAAATAATATTAAAAAGTCACTTAAAAGAATAAAATAATAATTTATTCTAGAAGCTTCTTGAAATCTCTTGTCAATTCTTTATAAGGGGCTTTTGGAGGGCATTTGAGATATCTGGAAAATTACATTTGTTAATCAAATTTGGAGAGCTTGACTGCTTGAAGAATTGCCTGAGGGTTTGAAGACTATAAGGTGCCGGGTTCGGTTGTGAAATATCAACCCTAGCTGGGAGTGAGTGGAGGATATTTCAGTCCTTCAATTGGTGGCAAAATTTTGTGGCTTCAAAGCCAAATATTGGAAATTAGAGGAGCATCGATTTTCTCATTGTTGCAGATTTAGAGAAGCATGTTTACCAGCTTGTGGGGGTCGAATTTCTCTTGACAGAATTCGATTTTTGAGGAGACACTTTCTGGTTTTATGTTGATTCATCAGTCCCAATTATCCATTGCAAAGGGGCGATTTTGTTATTATAAGGAGGTACGGAATTCTGAGGTTATGCAAGCAAGCTGGGTGCACTTTATACAGGGGCGATTTCATGTTTGAAGGCAAATAAAAATCAGATAAAATTCTTGAGGACCTATTGAACTTCAAGGAGCATGGGCGCTGCATCTGAGAGCTTGATGGTGTCACCTTTTTGAAGATTCAAATATTTCTAGAGGCTGCAACAGTATACCAGGTTCTTTGTTTTGGCCATTATAGTTCTTGCATTTAGAATAGAATAGTGCATTGCTTGTAATCAGCTTAAGGCTGTCATTTAGTTGTAATCATCTCACATTCTATCAAGTTGGAAATTCGCATTTGTATGCCAAGAGTCTTGGCTGGAGCATATTTAGTGGTCATTCCAATTGTAAACAATCATTGCAATATATATAGGAGTTATAAGGGTTCATGGCAATTGTTTGTTTTATTGTCAATGCTGATTGCACAACAATTGTTTGATAAAATGTCACTTCAACTTCTCTTGCATAATTAGTTGATAGGTTGCATGCCAAGTGTTTGTAGAAATGCCTCTTGGCTGTAGGTGTGCATTTCATATCAGAATTTCATGTATTTGCATTTGGAAAAGAACAAAAAGAAGTTGCATCTCATTTTAGTCTTGTTGTGACCTTTTTCACACATCGCCCCATTCAAGATGGGGACCCCCTAATTTTTGCTCCATTCTGGTCTTTTGGCTTGGGTTTTCTTCTCTCTCTCCCACTCTGTCTCTTTTCTGATGTCCGCCTCTCGGGGGTTGTGCCCGTCAGTGAGTTTAGACGTGAATTTGGCCAAGTCTGCAAATTAGGTTTTGAGTCTTCCTGGTCAGTTTGAGGTCGAATAGGATGAATATATTGGAAATTGAGCTTAACGTTGTTGTCAGCATGCTTCCAGCAGGTTCTTAGCAAATTTTCATCCGATTCCAAGGTACTTACTATTTTTAGTAAGTGTGAAATTCAGGGCAAATTGTCAGCATTTTTGAATTTTCAATAGTCACACTGCATTCAGAGCACATCAGGCTGCTCGTACGCAAAATTTGAGCGAAAACAGACAACTTACTATTTTTAGCAGTCCGGCTTCCATTGCGAATTCGGGGTTCGGATCACGGTTTTTCTTTACATGTCACGGATATTCCTTACGGAGTTTTTCGAGACCTTAGCGATGATATAACATGCAAAGGCAAGACGATCACTTTAATTGACCTTAGGGCTATTTTTAGGAGTTTGCATGTCGGGGTTTCTTTTGCATGTGGGATGATTCTGGTGGGTTTTGAGAGCCAGCGATGGTGTGACATGCAAATGGAATATCACTTTCGGTAAGAATTTGCTATTTTAGCAGTGTGTCACAGCGGCTTCAATGATTCAAAATCTGGTGATCAGCGGTACCCGCAACCGAAGAGAAACATAGTTCATTTGATATACATGCGAGGCGAATTAGGGTTTCAACCAGACCTAAAAGCGAGTAAAATTGAGAATCTTATCCGTGTAAACCACGCGTCCCGGCGATCGCCGAGGCTATCTGTTTGAAAGTGAAATTCCCGAGTCAAAGCGGAGCACTTACTATTTATAGTAAGTTAGATTGAAACAATACTAAAAATAATCGTGAGTTGCATCGTCGATTATTCGTGATGGAGTCCGTGGTGAGGAGCGCCTCATTAAAATTTCAACTCGATCGGAGCAATGGAGCTATCAGAAACATGAGGTTACTATTTATAGTAAACCACCTTCAGAAACATGCTAAAAATAGCAGGGTGACTAAAAATGGCAGTGCCGACAGGTTGATAAGGTTATGAGGATGCCGTGTGCAAAGTTTCAAGCCATTCCGGGCTTCAGAGATACAAATTCAGAGGACTTACTAAAAATAGCAGGGTATGAAATACTGGCGAGGAATGAGAAAATTTGTCTAAGTCTGGAACTTCATCCAGAAGACATAGCAAATGCGCCAGGTGAGTAAGAAAGTATGGAAAAATTCTAAGTATGGCGTTCATCCTGCTCAGGGGTCCAAATGCGCCCAAGGCACCAGAAAGTCAAAGAAAGTCAAAGGTTTTCATCCTACTGCTAGGCCAAAATGCGCTAGGAGAGCTCAGGAAGTTGAAAATTTTTCTAAGTATAAAAATCCGCCACCACCCTCAAAATGCGCCCAAGATGCAAGTTTATCCTTCACATAGGGTGAAATGCGCCTAAGTTGCAGAGGGTCAAAGCAAAGTCAAACGTTTTCATCCTTCCCCCTAGGCAAAATGCGCCCAAACAAGGCCATGTCAGGACAAAAAATGGAAGTTGAAAAGTCACATGAAGGCATTTGAAAAGTTCGTCCTTCTCATGCATCAAAATGCGCTCAAGATGGAAAAGGGTCAACAAGTCAAAGGATTTCGTCCTCCTCAAGGGGCAAAATGCGCCCAAACACATGCATGTGAAGACAAAAAATTGGAATACGAAGAGTCATCCCTTTGCCAGGCTCAAATGCGCCCATGTTTGGATAGTAAATGGTGAATAAGGGTGGTAATTGAGGTGAAAATTTTGCCAAGGCGGGGTAAACTCAAGATAAAAGCTAGGCGTTATCCTCCATCATGTGTAGAATGCGCCCAAGGTGGTGGGCCTTAGAGAAATTTTGCTAGGCGTGTGTGTTGGGAGCCTAAAAGTATTAGAAAATTGCCTAGGCGTGATTTTTTTTCCTTAAGTGCTAAGCGCCTCAAGTGAAAAATAAAATATTTTCTAAGTGTTGGAGAAGTTGCCTAGGTGTTGGGTTTTTAAATAAATATTTTCAAGTGTGAAGTGTGAAATGAGCAATGACAGTGTGCTAGGCATGGATAGAATTTTGCCAAGTAAAGTTGAAATTTCCCAGCACCGGCAAGTAAGCAAATAAAATTTTCTAAGGAAAATTCTCAACGTGAAATAATTTAAATATTTTCTAAGGCAAATTATTTTCCCTTGGAAAATATGCCTAGAGCCTCAGAGTGATGAGATTTTTTTCAGAGCATGAGCAACTTTCCTCAGAGATGAAGCCAGAGACGATGATAATGCAAGATGATTCAAGTTCTTCAAGAAGTCAGAGCAACACAGGATGATCACAGGCGAAGAATCAATTTAAAATGGTGAAAATAATATTTTTCTAAGGTTCAAATTTCAAAAAATTAAATGAACCCATTCATTGGGTACCCATGGATTCGAGGCATTCTAAAGAAAATTCTCTTCTGGGTACTGGACATTTGCGATGATAAATGGATTTCCAAGTCTTCTGAACTTCGCCGACACTTTTTCAGTGAAGAATTCAATCAGTGCTCAAATTGTGAATTTTCCTAAGGGAAAATTTAAAATTTTCTAAGGCAGAGGGAATAAAATGTGTTTTCAAAATGAATTTTCTTCGAACGATGGACTTGAAGTCGGTTGCCTAGATAATTTTGATTAAATTCTTCGAGGATGAATTTTCCAGAGCAGAGGAGAAGTTGAATTCGAATTCAAGTGATAGAGCTCCGGCTGGTAAATTAAAAGATGGATTTAAATTAAATTTTTCGAAAACAAATTCAAGAACGCCAGTCAAAGTCAAGTTTCTAGAAGAATAATATTCCCGACGACTGGAGACAAGTGTCAGAAACACCAGAGAGGGAAAATTCGAATTCTTGAAGTGGAGTAGTGGAGTTTAATTGCACTAGCTAAAATTAACTTCTTCTAGAATTCGAATTTTAGCTATAAAATGAGCAAGTTTCTCACTTGTTTTCACAGCTAAAGAAGTCGAACTTGCTCTGAGAGTGAAGTGTTACAGTGAACTGTTGCTTGAAGAGTTTGAAATCTGAATGTTGCTGAGTTAAAAAGGGGACGCCTTAAGTTGCTGGAGAGCTTTAAGGAATTCAAATTTTGCTGAGGAATTGAGTTTGCTGAAGAGGCGCACTTGGAAGTTGATCAAATTTGCAGTTGAAAGACGCCTTGAGTTGTTGGAGAAGTGCCATTGCTGAAGTAAAAGAGGACGCCCTTGCTGGTTAAAGAAGTTGCTGAAAGCTTGAAAGGTACGAGTGTGGCTGAAGCTTAGTTCGTTGCTGAAGCTAAGGTTGCCAGCTGAGAAAGACGCCTTGAGACAAGGAATAGCTGAGAACTTAAAAGTACGAACTTGCTGATTGCTGGTGTGAAGTGCAAAGTTACGAAGTTCAAGTTGCAGATTGGAGTTGCTTAGAAATCTTTTTTTCTCTAAGTGTTGAAGTTCGAGGTTCAAGAGAAAAGAAGCTGAGGTTTGCAAACACGAGAGTTATCGCAGCTTCTAGAAGTTGACTGCAGCCCCTATGTAATATCCTGTATCATTTTTATTAAAATCAATTACTAATGAATGTTATGTTGCAGATGGCTGAAGCGAGGACAATCGGAAAGGACAATGGTGCCTCGAGACAAGCAGTGATCAAGAAGCTGAGTAAAACATTTATGCCAGAGTCGAAGTTTATTTCAAAGCTGGGCAAGTTGACAGACACCAACCTGGGCTCCGTCAACCTAGAGACCTTCAAGAACAGAATGTTTGGAATTGGAAGTCATCGGCCTTCGGCTACTTCGCACAATATCGTTCGAAGCGGGTTGTATGCGGCTGCTGGTTTCCCGCCAGCCATTCAGTGTTCGGAGCTGATAATGGAGTGCGCTAATTGCTATGAGAAGGAACACCGGTCGATCATGTCACCAGATGGCCAAGTGCTTGCCAATCTTACTCCGGCGGCCATTGGTGAAGCTTTCGGGATCCTGGTGCACAGAAATATGATCTACAAGTCCAGGGAGCGAGCGGAGCGGATGTATGCTTCTGCTTTCGAAAGATGCATGGAGACAATTAACACCCACTGGATGACCACTCCTAAGCCTTCTCGAACGAAGTTGCCAAAACAGATCCTAGCGGATGACTTGAAGCAGGAATACTGTGACCTCATCATGATGCTGAGCAGGGTTGGTGGTTGTGCACAGTCCTTCATTTTTGAGCCTTGGATGTTTTACTACATCAATCTCATGCTGGAGGGCAAAGACTATGTCAATTGGGCCGAAATGATAAGTGATAATCTACATGAGCAGCTCCTGGGCCTCCGAAGAACGAAGACATTTTACATGAGCTCCTACGTTATCTACATGTTGGCACGGATGACGAAGTACAGGGGGATCTGTTATAAGGAACCTGTTGGTTGTGGCTCCCACCAGTTTAAAATATATGATGCTTGTCCACAGTTGCACCTGTCGAGCACAACCCACTACACGCGTGTCAACGATGCCTTCACCATGTACATCACGAGGCTGCTTCAGGAGCGGTTACATCATAGAATCTCGAGGGATGCCCAAGAATTAATTGAAAGGTATGGGTGTTGGTTCATACAGTTTCCGAGATTCTCTTACATTAGGCTGCAAGGTTTCTCATCATACCCATATAGGCTGCCTAAGTACCCAACAGATAGAATATTGATGCTAGAGATATCTAGGCAATTGCTTGCCTTTGATAAAACTCAAAAGAAAAAGAAGAAGGGAGGAATAGAATTTCCAATTGTTATGGGCAACTCGGATGAGGTGTGTCCCTCGATGCAGGCAGCTAGAGAAGCTGAAAGTGAACTCCAGTTTTATTAGTTTTCATATCATACAAGTTGACAACACTATGACCCGCATCATAACATCAAATGGGTGCTGTCGGAGGAGTTTAAACATAAGGCCACCATAGAGGATTATTGGGCTGATGCTGTTGATGAGATTGAAGTAAGGAAGAGAATGTTCTCTCGGTTGCCTATTACTTTGATCAGGGAGTGCGAAGTGGTGCCGGTTCCAGACCAGGCCAATGAGGATATGGATGTTGTCCATCCTGATTATGCAACAGTTAGAGATACCCCACTTCCACCTCCCGATTGGTCAGAGCTTGAGGTTGCAGATTTGGATACCCTTTCTATCCCTGTCCTGACTTTCACTAGAGCATGGGTTGATAGGCGAGTAAACAGATTGAAAAGTAGGTCAATTGCTTTGACTTACAATATGATGGGAGATCACAGGACGCCCACCACAGGCAGAAAGAAACAGACTACACGAGGTCCAGAGCCCAGGAAGAAGGAAATAGTTAGACAGGAGCCTACTCAGCCAGAGCCTCCACGAATTACAGTTGCATCACCTTTGGAGACACGTTCTCCAAGTATACAGGAGGTCTCTTTATTTGCTGATCAGAGGAATGCATTGAATCAGGTGCAGGTACAGGATAATATTCAGCCTCCACGGAGAGAGTCAGTTGGCCAGAGCGTCAACGCACCTGTTAGGATTGATCAGCAGGATGATGAGGGGACTATTACTGACCCTCAGTTTCAGCAGGAACTAGAGGCGGCCATGAACGATGATGATGATATAGTATCAGGTGATACTCAGCCACTTGAGGATGATGAGCCTCGCCAGAATGATGAAGAAGTTGAACAGGTTAGAGAAGTAGAGGCACATGAGCAGCAGCCCTTTGACATACAGTATGATGTGCCCGATTGGCTTAAGGACAGAATGAGAAGAAGCCCCAGTGAGGAGCTTGATCCAGCAGCTGAGATGGAAGAATTTTTGAACAGGATCAGTGCCCCTCCACAGAAGAAGAAAGCAAGAAAGTTTTCGAAGATATCCACTAAAGAGGATGGCTCTCGTACTCTTCATGTAGCTGTGCCACGAGTTGAGTGTGACCGGAATGAAGCAGTACCTGAGAATTATGTGGTCACTACTCTGGATTTGAGACGCCCCACTGGTGCTCAGATTGTTGAGGAGTGTGATAAGTCCTTCCTTGCCCTCAAGGATAGATTATTCAAAAAAGAAGGGAAGTATAAGAAGTTGAAACGAGAACACAAGGCCTTAGTTGGATATGTACAGCAGTTGTCTCGTTCTCGAGGGCAAGATATTCCAGTGATAGAGCCTCCAACAGATGTACCTAGAGAGTCGGTCAGTGGCTTGGTAGAATTGGGAAGGATGGCACAGGAAGCAGATAAATGGGTCACAGGAGTACGTGCTGAGACGGAGAAGTTTATGGAGGATCTTGCTGTTACCTTTCAGCAAGCCTCTAATATTTTAGCACGGATGGAGGCAGTGGATCATGCTTGGGGTGATGCCTCTATCTACCAGAGCAAAGTTATCTAGCGTCTTGAGGTATTGAGATATGTTCCGTCGCGATTGCTGGTTGATGGAGGTGTCATTCAGGAGAATGACAGGTATGATTTCTCTAGGTGGTATTCTTCGGCTATCACGGGCGTGGCTTCTTCGATGCGGCACAGGCGGATTCAGCTAGGATACACAAGGCCATGGCCAATATTATTGATGGAGTCCAGAATACCTTTGAGGCCATATTTGCTAGGCGGTTGAATCCGGATGAGATAAGTGTTGATAATTTGAGGGGTTTGCTGGTGCCTTTCTTCGCGGATGTTAAGACCTTTGTACAAGATGACTTTGAGAATACTTCTACTTTCTCCACCTTGATCCAGAACACGCAGGATTCCTTAGCTGCTTGGAGAAAGTCTTCTGCAAGGCATGAGCATTCAGTCACGGTGTTAGAGTTTCAGTTAGATTGTGTTCCACCGATTTCAGTTCAGGAAGTTGAGGCTGTGCTTCGCAGATTCGTGGAGTTGGCAGTCAGAGAGAAGGCAAGTGGGAACACGCTACTGGACGAGGATCTTCTAGAAGACTGAATATGGGCATTTATTACGTTTACTATTTTGGGAGTGAGTGGGAATCTTTGATTCATTTAATGTACCACTCCCTATTCTGGCAGTTTTTAGGGTTAGGGCTGAGGTGGCACAATTCTGGCCACTCTATTAATTGTAACCCTAGCCGTCTTTTGGGGCTTGGCTAGCTATAAAAGGGGGGAGTCCCCCTCATTTGTATTCATTAGAAGATAAGACAGTAGTATTGGACATTAGCATTGGAGCTAGAGCTAGAGAGTAGAGTATAGTAGAGTATTGTAGAGATTTTGCATAGTGGAGAAGAAAGAAAGTTTTCCCTTTGAAAACTTTTGGGAGATTGTTGTGTAACACTTTTCATGATAATAGATCTTTTCATTGATGGTGGAATTCGTCTTGTCATGAATAGCTAGCAAGGTCTCTTTTTCCTTTCGTATCCAAGTAGCGTAATTTTCATGCAAGTAGTTTACTTTGATATGTGGTGTTTTATTGAGATAGCTTCACTTTATTCCATACCACTAGCGGCTTGTTGATGATAAGTTCGCCTTGCGTGGTCGACTGGACATTATCTTGAGTTTAACTTCGGTTGTGGTTTGCATGCTTATATGCGTCGTTTTGATGGTGTATGTATGTTAAACTATAACTTGAACATCTTTTGCTATCCCCTTGAAGATTGCACCGATTTTACTGAGGCTGTCCGACGTGAGGCTAGGTAAAATCTGGTTGGAGTCTATTGAAACGAAGCTCCACATATCCTGCATTTAGAATAGAATATAAGTTTCTTAGGCCCTAAACTCTTTTACTTTCCGCACATTTCTGATTAGTTTTAGGAAAACAAGCTCTATTGCCAAATCATACACGCAAGAATCCCCTTCAAAATCATACATTAGCTGTTAACTGCAAGAAATCTGAACAATTGTGTAAGTCCCCTCGTAAGAACACAGCAATACACATCAACCAAACTGGGTCTATTCGCACTTAAGGAACCTTGGAGTTGAACGTGTGATCTATCTCGCAATCTTAGCACACGGAATACTTTGATCAAGAGAGAACAGAGTAGCCCTAAACTATTTTTGTTCTGCTGTTTGGTGCGGTCATAAAAAACACATCAACAAGTCTTTTCATTAGTTACCTTGCAATCATTTTTTATGCTTCATACTATAATTGGCATCAAAAACAAATCAGACCCAGCAAACTGAAACCAAACAACAGCAAACTAAGGTTGTAAGACAAGTGTTTGACAAAATTACCAAGGCACAAAAACAGGGGAAAAACATCAGATTTGTCAAGGCACTTTACAGGGAGTGATAAGTTCCAGGATCTTCATCATGTGATAGGGCAACATAAGGTTAATGACAGTATGATTGCCATGGCCATAGAGCATTTTGATGTTGCTTGTAAGATGTTGGCTATTTTGGGTGGGAGCACTCCTATGACAAATGGGCATGGTGATAGTAATTTTTCCATTGCAGAGTTTCGTGCATTTCGAGAAGTAGTTGGAATTATGAAACAAAATTACCTACAACTACTTGCGGATAGAAATTCCCTTCTCGAGTGGGGTTGCGTCTATCATAAGGCATTGAAGGGGAAAGAAGAGGAGGTTGATAAGCTCACTTATGAGCTTAAGATGACTATGGACTCTTTGAAGAGCACTCAATTGGCCCTTCAAGAGTCACGGTCACGGGTCGGGGAGCTTACTGTGGTATCGAGTTTGGCACAGTCTTCACCATCTTCCGATATAGTTCAGGCTTCCATGGCAGCTGTTGGTGAAGAAAATATGTCCACGGATTGTGGTTGTGAGCAGGTTGAGGATGTGGTTACTACATCCATCACGGTTTCAGGTGTAGTTGATATAATGGGGTGAGAGCATTGGTTGAGAGTTGCGGAGAGCCATGTGTTGCACCTGGTTCTCCTGAGTTTAGTCCCATGACAGGTGATGTCGAGCAGATTATCGATAGCTCTTGTGACATGGTAGTCGACTCACCAGAGAGTTATGTGTCAACTCATGACACTACTCCATCCACTTCACAGGAGATATACAAAGCAACATCTAGTTGGGAGATTGGTTCTTATGTCGATTTGTTTCCCTCTCCTGGGAGCAAATCCGTCATTTCATCCCACACAGTTGATTATGGTTGGCAGCTTGATGAGCCAATTCGGGAGTACAATTCAGGGTATTTTTCTAGGGAATCAGAGATGGATGGTTCCGATCAACATGGAGTGATTGCGCAGTTCGTGAATAATCCCTTATTTGAGTTTGATGGTGGGTTGATCTATGATAATCCACTCTTCGAGCCGGAAGTGGATCACACTCCTGATACTAGTTTAGGGTTGAGCGATAATCACAGTGTTTGGGATTGTCCTAGTGCATCGGGATTCCAAACAGGGCTCACGGAGGAGTTTAATAGAGTGTACATGGTGAGGAATGCTTACAGTTTTGCCTTTGATCCACCTGTACGTGATTCGTATTCGATGCAAAATTCTTGTGCATAGGGTGATTCTCTTGGTGCAGTCAAGGGGAGTAACTCATTATTGTGTCCAGAGTTACCATCTTCAAAAGATGGGACTAAAGGCTGCAAGCACCCGACTCAGTTGTTTGCAGGGGATTACTTGCAGGGACGACAGTCCGTTACCCATCATGCTGATAGGTATCCGATAGGGGTTGCTACTTTAATGTCACAGGGATTTCATACAGATACATGGTTACAGGGTGATTACGGTGTCAGCGGACATGATGGTTTGATTAGTTATCACTTCCGTGGGTGTCTTGGAGAGACTGTAGAGAGATATTGTGTTGCGGATGTTTCTAGATATTTTTGTCCCTTCATGACAGATGGATGTGAGTTCAGGTTGTATTGGGATCCGGGTGGTGACAAGTCTAGCACAACAGTTTCGATGGGTTCTGATAGGTTGCTTCACCATTTTCAGCATGGTGAAGTTGTGATCAAATTTGCGTAGAGGAAGTCAGAGGTTATCGGACATGGCAGACTGCCATTCTGGGTTTGGGATCCACGAATATTGTGTGCAGTTGTGTTTATGCTGGAGCTTCAAGAGTTAGTTAGCGATGCATAGGACATTGCACAATTATTCTTTTGGGCCTTCCGAGGAGTGAAGTTTCTTTGTAGTAAAGATTGCTTGGGGACAAGCAATTTCAGGGAGGGCAGACTGTAATGTTCACATTCTTTCATGAGCATCAAATATGGTGGACTAGCCTATAACATCAACCCTCATAGGCTAATGGTTCTGGATAGAGGGTCACTTGAACGGGCACTTGGTCGTGAATTTGCAATATTGATATCTGGAGTATGGTGACGGGGTGAATTTGTGCATTTGGCGTGATAATTATGCTTAAAATTATGATCTCCACCTTTTATTTCACCTTCTCTGGCTTAGGGACCATGTGTCTATTATTTAAAGGGGTCACTTTATATTTTTCAGTTACTATTCATTGATAAAGTGAAAAAAAGAACATAACTTAAGTGAATAGTGCCATTTTAATGAATAGTTATTTCAATGTGAAATTATAAAAGAAAGAGGAGAAGTTCGACCCCCTCATGTTATGATATGTTTTTGCTGATTGAAGCTTGTGAGTTGGAGTTTGGGAAAGAGGGAAACTAGGGTTCCTGATTTCTGCAGTGGGTGAGCCTGGTGGGGGCTTGTTCGAATTTTGGCTTCTTGATGGTGTGAAATACCACCTTAAAGTTGCAGATCAGAGTTGAATACTTCATTTAGTACCATATTGTGATGTCCCCTCGTTAGACAGTTCTCGGGAACAGTGTGTTAGCCCTTTATTGGACCCTTGTGGGCTAGCCAGATTGGTTAGAGGGTCAGTGGTACTTTCTGGAGAGTTTGATCGTTCTGGTTTTCAGAGCCCAGTGGCTGGTTCACAGCAAGCGTTGGCATTTCAGGAGTCCATAGCTTCTGACGGCACAGGAATATTCTGAGTTTTGAGCGAGTTATGAATTTTTAAGTGATTGAGTTAATTATTTAACTTAATGCCTTTTATTAAAGTCACATCGACTTTAATACATTTTTTATATCACTTAAAATATTCTAAAAGGTGATTTCATATTTTAATGACTTACAATATTAAAAGTGCGCTCAAGTATTAAGTCTTGACTATTGAAAGACTTAATTAAATATTAAAAGATTTAAATGATTGCAAAAGGGCGTATTTTCTTGAAATGCGTGCCATTTGGGTATAAAGTAATCTTTGGCAATAGAAACTCATCTTTTGACAATTTCACTTTGCCTTGTGCTATTTTTCCTGTGCATTCTCCTATGACCAGGGTTTGAACAATTTGTCCATTGAGGAACAATAACTCTTCAGTGTTGAGTGCTTTTGAGGCTGTGAAAGATCAGCTGAATCAGTACAGTTGAGAGCTTCATACAGAGGTTCTACTGGCTTTAAACAGAGATTTATTATTCAGTATTCAGTATTGGCAGTACAGAAGAGGGTTTCTTCATCCATAGGCGCCACCTTCATCACGTCTATGGATCCAGCAGTGTTATTACATCACCTCCTTCTTGGCCGTACATTTGCATTGAGATTTGTGCTTGTTCTGGAAAGGCGTGTGAAGGAAGAAGTTGAAACGCCTTCCTTTTTGCTCTTTTTTGTGCTTCTACCTTGGCGTCTACTACTACCAGACCATTGTATCTTATTTCTGAGTGGGAGAAGTTAGATCTGGAGCTTGGGCGAGCTTATTTGCTTGATTTCTTCATTTCCGGCTGTCAAACTGGCTTATTTCTTTAATTAAATAATCTAGAGATATTTCGGTATGTTTATCATTCTTAATCTACTTGTTGAAGTTAAATAATATCTTCTATACTTTCTTTTTGAAGAAATTAGTGCAAATTCACATTTTATGAGCATTTATGATGTGCGCCCCTTCTCTTCTGTCTATCAAATTTTCTCTAAAAAACTAAATAACACTTAAAGACTTAAGAAAAATTGGGGTTTTGAGTTGAGAGCCAGCTGGGCTCATCACAGTGGTATTAGAGCATTGATCCTGCCAGCTTGTGGGGTTAGTGAAATTTATGAAGTCTCACAAAGAGGGTTTTGGCAAGTTCTATTCCAGAGGGGGTCCTAGAAATCAGAGAGGTGATCAAAATCCTTTCCCACCATTTCCGTTTGAAGAACAGGAGGAAGAAATAGACTTGGATAATATGGCGAAAAGGGCAGGAGAAAGTTCTCACAGGAATCCTTGGGATGATGAGGATAGAGAAGCTAAAGACATGCTCAGAGGTATGGTTGCAGGCCAAGAACAGGTGGCGACTATTCTTCAACAACTCAGCACAAATGTCCAAAATTTGACAATTAATAGGGCTCATAGTTTGGATCCAGATCGTGATGGCAGTATTCACAGAGAGCCTCAGAGAGTCATAGCTCCAGCACGCACCTTTGAGAGAGCTACATGTCCTATTTTTACCAGAGATGATGCTGAGGAAGTGGACGAAGTTGAACAGGGTGGCGAGATTAATTTTGCAGATAACATTATGGCAATGCATGATGAGTGGGATAATTTTCCACTGAGAGTTAAGGAGCACCTTAACTTCGACAGGTTCATGAGCCAGAAGAGAGAACACACCAGAAGCAGGAATGACAGGCTACCAATAAGCTTACCTTGGCGAACTTTGATGGCAGTGGTAGAGTTACAGCACGTGCCTGGGTTAGTAAGCTTGATACATTCTTGACACTACGCCCCATGCCTGAGGAGGATGCCATTCGTTTTGCAGCACTTCACCTTGATGGCGTGGCACATGACTAGTGGATTCATGGTATGGCTACTCTTCATCATGACAGGATTACCTCGTACCAGGAGTTTACTGATAGACTGGTAGAGAGATTTGAAAGAAGGGATCCTGAGCTATTCTTCAGAGATTTGGCACAACTGAAACAGTTTGGTAGCTTGGAATTGTACATTGGAGAGTTCCAAAGACTATTTGTGATGGTGACAGGAATCTCAGAGAGAAGGCTGATTATTTTGTTCATAGAAGGTCTTTTCGAGCCCATGAAAGGTTGGATAAAAGCATTTGATCCACCTACTTTACAGGAGGCCATGAGGAAAGCTCGCAGCATGGATCTATCTACACCTCGTAAGCCATTTGGCTCGAAACCTACTTGTTGACGTGGTTTTTGAGACCGCACCAACACAGAACAAAGTTTCCCAACGGATACTCTATTCTCTCTTGAACAAAGTATTCAGCATGCTAAGATTGCGAGTAAGTTCATGCTTTCAACTCCAAGGTTCCTTAAGTGCGAATAGACCCAGTTTGGTTGATGTGTATTGCTGTGTTCTTACGAGGGGACTTACGTAATTGTTCAGACTTCTTGCAATTAGCAGCCGGTATATAATTTGAAGGGGATTCTTGTACGTATGATTTGGCAATGTGGTTCGTTTTCCTAAAGCTAATCAGAAATATGCGGAAAGTAAAGAGTATAGGGCCTAAGAAACTTGTACATCTACTCTAAATGCAGGATATGTGGAGCTTCGTTTTAGTAGACTTCAACCGAATTTCACCTAGCCTCACGTCGGACAGCCTCAGTAAAATTGGTGCAATCTTCAAAGGGATAGCAAAAGATGTTCAAATTATGATTTAACATACATACACCATCACAACAACGCATATAAGCATGCAAACCACAATCGAAGTTAAACTCAAGATAATGTCCAGTCGACCACGCAAGGCGAACTTATCATCAACAAGCTGCTAGTGGTATGGAATGAAAGAAGCTACCTCAACAAAAATGCCACACATCAAAGTAAGCTACTTGCATGAAAATTACGCTACTTGGATACGAAAGGAAGAAGAGACCTTGCTAGCTATTCATGACAAGACGAACTCCACCATCAATGAAAAGATCTATTATCATGAAAAGTGTTACACAACAATCTCCACAAAAGTTTTCAAAGGGAAAACTTTCTTTCTTCTCCACTATGCAAAATGTCTACAATGCTCTACTTTCTAACTCTAGCTCTATCTCAATTCTGGCTCTGATCTAATCTCCTGTTCTAATGAATTACAAATGAGGGGGACTCCCCCTTTATATAGCTAGCCAAGTCCCAAAAGACGGCTAGGGTTACAATTAATAGAGTGGCCAGAATCGTGCCACCTCAGCCCTAACCCTAAAAACTGCCAGAATAGGGAGTAGTACATTAAATGAATCAAAGATTCCCACTCACTCCCAAAATAGTAAAGGTAATAAATGTTCACATTCAGTCTTCTAGAAGATCCTCGTCCAGTAGTGCATTCCCATTTGCCTTCTCTCTGACTGCCAACTCCACGAATCTACGAAGCACAGCCTCAACCTCCTGAATTGAAATAGGTGGAATGCAATCTAACTGAAACTCTAACACCGTGACTGAATGCTCATGCCTTGCACAAGACTTTCTCCAAGCAACTAAGGAATCCTGTGTGTTCTGGATCAAAGTGGAGAAAGTAGAAGTATTCTCGAAATCATCTTGTACAAAGGTTTTAACATCTGCAAAGAAAGGCACCAGCAAACCCCTCAAATTATCAACACTTATCTCATCTGGATTCAGCCGCCTAGCAAATATGGCCTCAAAAGTATTCTGAACTCCATCTATGATATTGGCCATAGCTTTATGTACCCTAGCTGAATCCGCCTGTGCCACATCGAAGAAACCACGCCCCGTGATAGCCGAAGAATACCACCTAGAGAAGTCATACCTGTCATTCTTGTGAATGACACCTCCATCAATCAGTAAATGCAACGGAACATGTCTCAACACCTCAAGACACTGAATAACTTTACTCTGATAGATAGAAGCATCGCCCCAAGCATGATCCACTGCATCCATCCGTGTCAAAATACTAGAGGCCTACTGAAAAGAAAAAGCAAGGTCCTCCATAAACTTCTCTGTCTCAACACGAACCCCTGTGACCCACTTATCTGCCTCCTGTGCCATTTTTCCCAACTCCATCAAGCCGCTGATCGACTCTCTAGGTATCTCTGCTGGAGGCTCTATCACTGGAATATCCTGCCCTCGAGAACGAGATAACTGCTGAACATATCCGATTAAAGCCTTGTGTTCTCTTTTCAGCCTTTTATATTTTCCTTCTTTCTTGAATAATCTGTCTTTGAGGGCAATGAAGGAGTTATCACACTCTTCTACAATCTGCGCTCCAGTAGGGCGTCCCAAATCTAGAGTCGTGCCACATAATTCTCAGGTACTGCCTCATTTCGGTCACACTCAACTCGTGGCACAGCTACATGAAGGGTGCGAGAGCCATCCTCTTCAGTGGATATCTTTGAGAACTTTCTTGCTTTCTTCTTCTGTGGAGGTGCACTGATCCTGTTCAAAAACTCCTCCATTTCAACTGCTGGATCAATCTCCTCACTGGGGCTTCTCATTCTGTCCTTAAGCCAATCAGGCACATCATACTGTATATCAAAGGGCCGCTGTTCCTGTGCCTCTACTTCTCTAACTTGCTCGACTTCTTCATCATTCTGGCGAGGTTCATCATCCTCAAGTGGCTGAGTATCACCTGACACTATATCATCATCCTCATCATTCAAGGCCGCCTCTAACTCCTGCTGAAACTGAGGGTCAATAATAGTCCCCTCATCATCCTGCTGATCAACCCTAACAGGTGCGTTGACACTCTGGCCAACCGACTCTCTCCGTGGAGGCTGAATATTATCCTGTACCACTTGCAACTGATTCAATGCATTCCTCTGATCAGCAAATAAAGAGACCTCCTGGATACTTGGAGAACGTGTCTCCAATGGTGATTCAACTGTAACTCGTGGAGGCTCTGGCTGAGTAGGCTCCTGTCGAACTATCTCCTTCTTTCTGGGCTCTGGACCTCGTGTGATTTGCTTCTTTCTGCCTGTGGTGGGTGTCCTGTGATCTCCCATCATATTGTAAGTCAAAGCAATTGACCTACTCTTCAACCTGCTTACTCGTCTATCAACCCACGCTCTGGTGAATGTCAAGACTGGGATAGAAAGGGTGTCCAAATCAGCAACCTCGGGTTCTGACCAATCTGGAGGTGGAAGTGGAGTATCTCTAACAGCTGCATAATCCGGATGGATGACGTCCATATCCTCATTGACCTGGTCTGGAACCGGAACAACTTCACACTCCCTGATCAAAGTAATAGGCAACCTAGAAAACATCCTTTTCCTTACTTCAATCTCATCAACTGCATCAGCCCAATAATCCTCTATGGTGGCCTTATGTTTGAACTCCTCTGACAACACTCACTTGATGTTATGATGTGGATCGTAGTGCTGTCGGCTAGTATGATATGAGAAATGATAAAACTGAAGTTCACTTTCAGCCTCTCTAGCTGCCTGTATTGAGGGACACACCTCATCCGAGTTGCCCATGACAATAGGGAATTCTACCCCTCCCTTCTTCTTCTTCTTTTGAATTTTATCAAAGGCAAGCAATTGGCTAGATATCTCTAACATTAAAATCTTATCTGTTGGGTACTTAGGCAGCCTATGTGGATATGAGGAAAAACCTTGCAGCCTAATGTAAGAAAATCTTGGAAACTGTATAAACCAGCACCCATACCTTTCAATCAATTCTTGGGCCTCCCTCGAGATTCGGTGATGTAATCGTTCCTGAAGCAACCTCGTGATATACATGGTGAAGGAATCGTTGACAAGCTTGTAGTGGGTTGTGCTTGCCAAATACAACTGTGGACATGCATCATATATCTTGAATTGATGAGAGCCACAACCGATAGGTTCCTTGTAAGAGATCCCCCTGTACTTTTTCATTCGTGCCAACATATAAATGATGTAGGAGCTCATATAAAATGTCTTCGTTCTTCGGAGGCTCAGGAGCTGCTCATGCAGATTATCACTTATCATCTCGGCCCAATTGACATAATCCTTTCCTTCTAGCACGAGATTGATGTAATAAAACATCCAAGGCTCAAAAATGAATGATTGTGCACAACCTCCAACCCTGCTCAGCATCATGATGAGATCACAATACTCTTGTTTCAAGTCATCCGCAATGATCTGCTTCGGCAACTTCGTACGAGAAGGCTTGGGAGTGCTCATCCAGTGAGTGTTAATTGTCTCCATGCATCTCTCGAATGCAGAAGCGTACATCCGCTCCGCTCGCTCTCTGGATTTGTAGATCATATTTCTGTGCACCAGGATCCTGAAAGCTTCACCAATGGCTGTTGGAGTAAGATTGGCTAGTACTTGGCCATCTGGTGACGTGATTGACCGATGATCCTTCTCATAGTAATTGGCGCACTCCATTATCAACTCCGAGCATTGGATGGCTGGTGAGAAACCAGCAGCTGCATATAACCCACTTCGAACAATATTATGTGAAGTGGTCGAAGCCCGATGACTTCCAATTCCCAACATCGTGTTCTTGAAGGTCTCTAGGTTGACGGAGCCCAGGTTGGTGTCTGTCAGCTTGCCCAACTTTGAAATAAATTTTGATTCCGGCATGAATGTCTTGCTCAGCTTCTTGATCACAGCCTGTCTGGATGCACCATTGTCCTTGCCAGTCGCCCTTGCCTCAGCCATCTCAGCTTCTTCTCTTCAATAAATTCGAACTTCAACACTTAGAACAGATTTCTAAGTGGACTTTAGTGACTTTAATCTGCAACAACTCCAATCAGCAATTTGAATTTTATGACTTCGTATTTTATATCAGCAATCAGCAATCAACAACTTCGCACTTTGAATACTCTGAGCAACTTCAGCTCAAGGCGCCCTCCTTAACTGGCAACTTCAACTTTCAGCAACAAATGAATTGAATTCGCACCTCAGCAAAAGCTTCTTTAACCAGCAAGTGCATACTTTCTTGACTTCAGCAAAGGCACTTCTCAGCAACTCAAGGCGTCCCCTCCAACTACAAATTTGAGCAACTTCTAAGTGCGCCCCTCAGCAACTTCAGCAAACTCCAGACTTAGCCAAAATTCGAACTCTTCAAGCTTAGCAACACTCAGCAACTCGCTGCAATGCCAATCTCAGAGCAAATTCAACTTCTCCAGCTGTGAAAAGGAAGTGAGAAACTTGTTCATTTTATAGCTCAAAATCGAATTCTAGAAGGAGCTAATTTTAGCCAGTGCATTAAACTTCCACTACTCCACTTCAAGAATTCGAATTTTCCCTCTCTGGTAGTTCTGACACTTGTCTCTCGACGTCGGGAATCTTATTCTTCTAGAAACTTGACTTTGACTGGCATCTTTGAATTTGCTTTCGAAAAATTTAATTTAAATTCATCCTTTTAACTCACCAGCCGGAGCTCTGTCACTTGAATTTCGAATTTAACTCTTCATCATCTCTGGAAAATTCATCCTCGAAGAATTCGATCACAATCATCTAGGCAACTTACTTCAAATTCATCATTCGGAGAAATTCACTTTGAAAAGTCATTTTATTCAAATTTGCCTTAGAGAATTTTAAATTCTCCCTTAGGAAAATTCACAATTTGAGCACTGATTAAATTCTTCACCGAAAAAGTTTTGGCGAAGTTCGGGAGACTTGGAAATCCATCTATCATTGCGAATGTTCAATACCCAGAAGAGAATTTTCTTCAGAATGCTTCGAATCCATGGGTACCCAACGAACGGGTTCATTTAATTTTTGAATTTTTGAACCTTAGAAAAATATTATTTTCACCATTTTAAATTCATTCTTCGCCTGTGATCATCCTGTGTTGCTCCAGCTTGAGAAATTTGAATTCATCTTGCTTTATCATCGTCCTCTGACTTCATCACTGAGAAAATTTGCTCGGGCTTCGAAAAATTTTACCACCTCGGGCTCTAGGCGTATTTCCTAAGGAGAAAATAAATTGCCTTCGAAAATATTTTAAACCATCCTGCACTCTGAGAATTTGCCTTAGAAAATATTTATTCATTTGCCAGTGGGAAAATTTTATCAACTTTATTTAGAAAAGTTTCATTCATAGAGGCGCCTTGCACATCTTATTCTCACTTGCCACTTGCATTTCACTCCACACCTAGGAAAATATTCCAATGCCTTAGAGAAAATTTTAAAATCACCACCTTAGGCGCATTTGAGGCTAGGAGAGGAAATTCAAAAATCATGCCTAGGCAACACACCTTGCAACATTCTCTAACACATCACCTTAGGCGCATTTGAGGCTAGGAAAGGAATAACGCCTAGCATTCACCACCTTTTACCTCGCTTTAATCACATTTCACCTCATTTACCACCCTCATTCACTTTCTACACCTCAACTTGGGCGCATTTTGGCTCTGCAAGAGGATGACTTTTCGACTTCCCATTTTTGTCTTCACATAACCTTGTTTGGGCGCATTTAGGAGGGTGAGGAGGACGAGTTTCTTTGACTTGTTGACCCTCTTCTAACTTGAGCGCATTTTCATGTAGGTGGAGGATAAAGATTGTTGACTTGTTTGACCCTTTTGCCTTTTGGGCGCATTTTGACATGTCTAGTGGATGAAACTTTTCAAACGCCTTGGAGTGACTCTTCGCCTTCCATTTTTCGTCTTGACATGCATGCATTTGGGCGCATTTTGCCCATGGAGGAGGATAAAAAGCTTTGACCACTTTGACTTCTTTGTCTTTGGGCGCATTTCACCCCTGCTGCAGGATGGGCGCATTTGGAGGGGTGAGGAGGATATCCAGACTTAGAATTTTTTTTTTAACCCCTTCCTTCTTCAAGTTGGGCGCATTTCCCCATGCCTGCAAGATAAAAAATGTTGACTTTCTTTGACCACTTGTGCCTTGGGCGCATTTTGCCCCTGATGAAGGATGAACTTCATTTTCAAGATTTTCCTGCCTCCTTACTCACCTGGGCGCATTTTGCCATGTCTACTGGATGAAGCTCCAGACTTAGAACTTTTTCCTTCATTTTTCGCCAGTATTTCATGCCCTGCTATTTTTAGTAAGCCCTTTCAATTTTGCACCTCTGAAGCTCGGAACGTCTTGAAATTTTGCATACTGCATCCTCATCACCTCGTTGTTCTGTCGACACTGCCATTTTTAGTCACCCTGCTATTTTTAGCCCATTTTTGAAGGTGGTTTACTATAAATAGTAATTGCTTGCTTCTGATAGCTCCACTCCTCCAATTGACTTGAAATTTTAATGAGGCGCTCCTCACCACGTGACCTGCCTACTGACATCAGCGCATGCACCTGACTTGCTATTTTTAGCCAGTTTCCAAAATGACTTACTATAAATAGTAAGTGCTCCGTTTGACTTGAAATTTTACCAGCAGATAGCCTGAAGGATACTGATCGCGGTGGTTTACACCGGTTTTCGAAAATTTTGACTTTTGACTCCTCTTTTCAGGCTCCAAAGTTGGAAACCCTAATTCGCTCTGCATGCGTATCAAATGATCTCTGTTTGCTCTCGTTTCTGTGGCATTGCGATCAGCTCATGATTCTGAACTGCTGGGAAGCGGCTGCCGGGACATATCTGCTAAAAATAGTAAGTTCCTTACTGAGTGATCATCTTCATTTGCATGTCATACTTCGAAGCTCTCGAAAACCCATCAGGAATCATCCGACATGCAAAAGAAACCCTGACATGCAAACCCTAAAAATAGCCTCGAAAGACTGAATTCTGAAAGTTGTCGTCTCGACTTGCATGTTACATCATCGCGAAGGTCTCGAAAAACCCAGAAGGAATATCCAGACATGCAAAGAAAAACTCTGCATATGAACCCTGAAATTTGTCCCGGAAGTTGGACTGCTAAAAATAGAAAGTTGTCTGTTTTCGCTCAAATTTAACCTGTGAGTAGCTTGGTGTACTCTGAATGCTGTGTGACCGTTGGAATTCCAAAAATGCTGACGAACTGACCTGAAATTTCACACTTACTAAAAATAGTAAGTACCTCGGAATCTGATGAAATTTTGCTGAGAGCCTGCTGGAAGCATACTGACAACAATGTTAGGCTCAATTTTCAATTTATCGACTTTATTCGACCTCGGATTGACCGGGAAACGATGAAACCCTAATTTCAGACTTGGTCAATTTCATGTTTAAACTCACTAACGGGCGCAATCCTCGAAAAGGCGGACATCAGAAAAGAGACAGAGCGGGAGAGAGAGAAGAAAACCCAAGCCAAAAGACCGGAATGGAGCAAAAATTAGGGGGTCCCCATCTTGAATGGGGCGATGTGTGAAAAGGTCACAACACTACTACCTCATACACAGAGAATAAATCAGATCCAAAGAAGGCTGATAATGCAAATCAAAAGAAGAAATTTGCAGCCCCTTTAGATCGAGAAACAATGAATGATTTATGAAGAAGAAAACTTTGTTTTTACTGCAAGGGTCCGTATGACTTTAATCATGACTGCCCCCTCAAACCTAAAGGGCAAAACAAGCACATGGAGTGGTTTTATGAGGGAGAAGCGTTGACTGATTTTTCTGATCAGCAAACTCCAATCTATGATACAGATGGAGAAGAGTCAGATAATGAGGCAGAAATTGTAGTAGAAATAGAATTAAAGGAGGCTCATATGTCCAGTATGCAGAAAGAGGGTTCTTTCAGACTCTGTGGGATCCTAGCTGGTCAAAGGGTCATATCTCTTCTAGATATAGGTGCAACCCACAACTTCATCGATTCACAATTAGTGGAGAAACATGGAATTCAAACTCAGCAGTTTGAAGGCATACATGTGAAGGTTGCAGATGGATACACTCTCAACTGCGAGAGGATGATACCTGACTTGCCTTTGAAACTTAACAATTTTGAGTTTAAGGCAAATTTTTATGTTGTAAACATGGGAGGAACGGATATAGTTCTGGGCATGAAGTGGCTTCATGCAATAGGAGAGTTCACGCTTAATTTGCGTGACATGGAGATGAAATTCAACATTGATGGCACAAATCATATTCTAAAAGCCATCAAGGACAGCAACCTTAGAGAAATTTCACTCCGGAGAATGGAACGTTTGATTCGTAATGATATGGTAGAGTGGGCTGCTGAGTGCAAGCTAATGCCTTCACAATTGGAGCAGCAAGCTTCTTCTTACCATCCAGATGTGCAGGAACTTCGAATCAAACATGCGAAGGTGTTCAGTGCAATTCCACCAGGCAGACCTCCTGATAGAGGTATTGAGCATATTATAGAGCTGGATGAGGGCACGAAACCGATTATGATTACTCCTTACCGGCACCCCAAGCGTTTAAAAGATGAGATTGAGAAAACTATTAAGGAGCTTTTAGCTATGGGGCATATTAGGCCGAGTAAGTCACCCTTTGCTTCATCAGTTGTTTTGGTGAAGAAAAAGGATGGTACACTCAGGATGTGTATTGACTACAGAATGCTCAACAGGAAGACAATAAAGAACAGGTATCCTATTCCACGGATAGATGAGTTGATAGACGAGCTTCATGGAGCTTGCTACTTCTCAAAGATTGATTTGAGGACAAGGTATCATCAGATCAGAGTCCGAGAGGACATAGAGAAAACTGCGTTCAGATGTCACTGTGGACACTTTGATTTCTTGGTTATGCCATTCGGTTTAACCAATGCTCCAGCCACGTTTTAGTCTACAATGAACAGGGTTTTCCATCCTCACTTGAGGAAATTTGTATTGGTGTTCTTCGACGATATCCTGGTTTATAGCAAATCATGGGAGGAACACATGGTTCACTTGGATGAGGTACTGAGTATACTTGACAGGGAGTCCTTGTACGCCAAGGAGTCCAAGTGTGCTTTAGGCATGGCAGAGCTTTTATATCTGGGACACATCATCAGCGGTGCAGGAGTCAGCATGGATCCAGAGAAAGTTCGAGCCATCATCGATTGGCCTACACCTGAGACTTTGACACAGCTCAGGGGTTTTGTAGGATTGTGTGCCTTCTATCGTCGGTTTGTTAGTGGATTCTCGCGGCATGCTGCGCCACTAACTGATTTGACTAAGAAAGGTGCTTTTGTGTGGACACCACTAGCACAGGCGTGCTTTGAGAAGTTCAAACTTCTCATGACTACGTGTCCAGTTTTGGCTCTATCGACTTCACTAAACCCTTTGAGTTACATTGTGATGCCAGTGGTGAGGGTATTGGTGCAGTTATCATGCAGATCGACACTCGATAGCTTTCGAGAGCAGGAAGCTAAGAGGTCCTGAACGGAGCTTCAGTATCTATGATAAGGAAATGTTGGCCATCATGCATGCCATGGCCAAATTCAGGCAGTACTTGATTGGTAGTAAATTCACTGTTAAAACCGATCATAATAGTCTGAAGCATTTTCTTGGGTAGCGAGATCTTAATGAAAGGCAACAAAAATGGGTCAGCAAGCTTCAGTCCTACGATTTTGACATCTCCTATGTCAAGGGCACTCAGAATGTGGTTGCTGATGCTTTATCTCGCCGTCCTCACTTGAGTTCTATTACACTGGTTTCAGAGGATTGGAGACATCTGATAGTAGCAGAGTATGCTAAGGACCCATGGGCTTCTAGCATAGTAGATGGATCAGTACAGGATGACAGGTATTCACTTGTAGATGACCTTATCATCTACAAAGGGAGGATTTTATTGGTCCCAGGTTCTGAGATGAGGGACAGAGTATTGAGGTCATTCCATGATTCACCCATGGCAGGACATCCCGGTTACTTTAAGACCTATAGGCAGGTACGGGAGAGATTCTCTTGGAAGGGTCTCAAGTCTGATGTTCTCCAGTATGTCAGGGAATGTCTTGTTTGTCAGCAGAACAAGCAAGAGCACACATACCCTGCAGGTTTACTCCAGTAGCTTCCTATTCCAGAGAGGAAGTGGGATTGTTTGTCCATGGACTTGTTGTGACCTTTTTCACACATCGCCCCATTCAAGATGGGGACCCCTAATTTTTGCTCCATTCTGGTCTTTTTGGCTTTGGTTTTTGGTCTCTCTCTCCGTCCGTCTCTGTTCTATGGTCTACTTCCCGGGATTCCTCTGCCGTTGAGCTTAAAATGCAAAACTTCTGGCCAAGTCTGAAAATTAGGGTTTTGTCTTCCTGGTCAGTACAGGGGTCGAATAAAGTGAATAACTTGAAAATTGAGCTTAACATTGATGTTAGCATGTTTCCAGCAGGTTCTCAGCAAAATTTCATCAAATTCTGAGGTACTTACTATTTTTAGTAAGTGTGAAATTCCAGACAATCTGTCGGCTATTTTGAGATTCGGAATGATACCGCGGCATTGAGTACGCCAGTTTGTTAAGTGCAAAATTTGAGCAAAACAAACAACTTACTATTTTTAGCGGTCAGGAAACTGATGCAATTCGAGGTCTAGATGTAGAGATTTTTGCTTTTGCATATGCGGATATTCCTTGGGTTTTGAGACCTTGGCGATGATGTAACATGCAAGACAAAGGCTGACCCTTTTCGAGGATTGACCTTAGGAGTTATTTTAGGGTTTGCATATGAGGTTTCTTTTGCATGTCGGAGTGATTCGATGGGTTTTGAAGGCTTCGCTGTTGATGGTGTGACATGCAAATGAGGATTCTCACTTTCGGTAAAGACTTGCTATTTTTTAGCGAGGTGTGTCCGTGGCCTTCTCGGCTGATTGATTCCGCGGCGATCCGATTACGCGAAAGCAATTAGCGGAGGAGATCTTTTTGATGCATGCAATGCAAATTAGGGTTTCGGCTTGAGCCTAAGAAATAGGCATCAAAAGTCAAAATCGCCGAAATCGGTGTAAACCACGCTGATGGCTCTTCGGGCTATCTTTGGTGAAGTACGCGGAGTCAAGCGGAGCACTTACTATTTATAGTAAGTCAGTTAAAACTTGAGGCTAAAATAGTAAATCAGTTGCATGCATCAGAGTGCCCGGTAAACCCAGTCACGTAGTAGGGCGCCTCATCAAAATTTTCAAGTCGTCAGAGCAATGGGCTATCGAAACAGAGCTTCATACATTTATATTAAGCCACCTTCGAAAGCAGGGCTATAAATAGTAGGGTGACTAAGAGATGGCGGTCTTGACGGGTTGATAAGGTTATGAAGAAGCTACGTTTAAAATTTCAAGTTGATCTGAGCTTCAGAAATGCAAAAATGAGAAGGCTTACTATAAATAGCAGGGTGTGAAAGTTGGCAAAAACAAGGAAAATTTTCTAAGTCCAAAACTTCGTCCTGCAGCCATGGCAAAATGCGCCCAGTTGATGAGGAGGCATAAAAAAATTCTAAGTTTGAACTTCATCCAGTAGACAGGCCTAAATGCGCCAAGTTTGAAAAAGGTCAAAGAAAGTCAACGCCATTTCATCCCTCTGCCCAGCCCAAATGCGCCTTCAAGCATATGCCAAGCACAAAAAAAATTCTAAGTATGAAGTTTATCCTGCTCAGGGGGCAAAATGCGCCCAAAGCTCAGGAAGGTTAAAATTTCTAAGTCTGGATATCCTCCTCCACTAGTAAAATGCGCCCAAGTACAACAGGGAGGAGTTAGCAAGCAAAGTCAAAAGGTCAAACATTTTTATCCTGCTGCTAGGCCAAAATGCGCCCTCCTCTCAAGGCTGAGCATTCAAAAATTAACTAAGGCATGAAAAGTCGTCCTTTACCCAGGCTAAAATGCGCCCAAGGTGCAAAGTGGTCAAAGGAGTCAACAAGTCTATCCTTCTCCCATGGCAAAATGTGCCCAAATGGGGCCACATGAAGACAAAAATGGAGAAGGTGAAAAGTCACCAGCTGGGCGTTGAAAGTTCATCCTCCTTCATGGGTAAAATGCGCCCAAGGGAGAGAAAGGTCAAAAGAGTCAAACATTTTTCATCCGCCTCCTAGGTGGAAATGCGCCCAAAGCATGCCATATGAAGACAAAATCTAGGAAGCTGAAAAGTCATCCTTCTCATCCTCCAAAATGCGCCTATGCAGCTAAGAAGTCAACAAGTCAGCGAACTTTATCCTCCTTCATGCATGAAATGCGCCCAAATAAGGGCAAGTAAAGACAAAAACTCAAGGGGGAATATTCCAAGGGAGGTGGCGTTGCAGATTTTCATCCTCCACCTACATAGAAATGCGCCCAGGTTTATATGGTAAAAGGTAAGTGAATGGAGTGAAAGAAGGTGAATAAAGTAAAAAAATACTTCATGGCGTGGTGAATACAAAGTTAATGCTAGGCGTGGATTTAAATATTCCTCTCAAGTGTGCTACATGCGCCAAAGTGGTGGGAGTCATAAGGGTGAGAAAATTTCCTAAGACGTGTGAGGTAGTAAGGATAAATATTGGACGTGATTTTTTTTGAAATTTCTCTCAAGTGTGTGGCGCCAGGGGTGATAAGTGATGAAGTGTTAGAAAATTTCTTAAGGCATGAGAAGTGTGAAAATTTTCTAAGGCGTGATTTTCCTCTTCAAGTATAAAGGTGGTGAGTGATGGAAAATAAAATTGCTAGGCGTATCCTCTTGCATATGCCATATGCGCCTAAAAGTGTTGAGGGTGAGACGACAAGTGCAAGGCGTTGAAATTTAACATATCCTCCGTGAAGTGTGATGTGCGCCATGCAAGGTGTGAAGTAAAGTAAATATTGTTGGGCGTTTGAAAAAAATACTCGCCTTCAAGTGTGATGCTAGGCGTGGTATAAGATGATGTGATGAAGATTTCTCCTAAGACGTTGAAGCTTCAAGTGAAGATATTTTCTAAGTGTGAAATAAAATATGAAGTGAAACAAATTGCTAGGGCGTTGAAGTTGCAAAATAATAAAATTTTCCTGGGGCGTTGAAGATGATGGAAGTGAAATGTGATGTGCTCGCCGGAAGACCTTCCAAGTGAAATAAATCTTTTTTCACAGGCAAAATTGATCGAGTTGGGTATAAAATTTTCTAAGGGAAAATTTTCAAAGTGATTTAAATTTTTTTTTTCTAAGGCACAAAATATTTTCTTCCTCTAGAAAATGCCTAAGTCTGGAGAGGTGATGGAATTTTCCTGAAGCGTGAACAGAGTTACCTGAGATAAAGTCAGTGATTGCCAGCTGCACAGAATT
>VDFB02135561.1:78609-162989 GCA_007258455.2 Sequoia sempervirens
AATTTGTGAACATGAAGTTTGGGATCCTAAATCCATCACACTTTTATATGACATCATACTATTGTTTTGTTTCTTATTTTTATTTAATCTACAAAGAAATTGGTTACTCTTACAATTAATGGAAATTAACATTAAACTTTTATTGTTAGTGCTCAGTGAATGTAATGCAAGTCCTTATAATATAAAAGTAGATTAATTACAACTGAGACTTTTTGGAGGAATGATTAAGGATGCAAAAACTTAAGAAGTTAGCAATGCAAATATGGATTACAGTACACAATTCAGAGAACAAGAATTCAACATAGTTACAAGTTCTCTGCAGAAAAAGACTACTATACTAGTATTATATCCTATTGATGAAAAATAATTACAATTTTGTAGTTACACACAATTACTTGGGAATAGCAGTTCTTGGAACAAGGACATTGTGTAGAGTGAAGATTACATGGAAAGTATTGTGAGATAGAGACTAAATTATGGCCAAAGAAACTTTGTTTTGTGGCCATTGTCATAAATTGGTTGCTAGTGCAGTAAAATCAGATTTGACTAGTTGAATCTGTTTCCTTAGAGAGGTGATTGTTTAGATAACTATTACACTCCAGGATCATGTGAATGTATTTGGCTGCTAATTTCAAGGTCAAAATGTTGTTAATGTTTTCTCTTCATGGCAAATACGATGCAATTGATTCTTATTTAAGTTATTTTTTTCCATTGAATAATTGATGTTAACTTTCTCATAACCAACAAAAAGGTATGGTTTTAAACCCAAGTGTATGACTCGACAATTTCAATCTTCCAAAAGAAATTTATTGTTCTTCATCAATTTGAAGCAAAATAAAATAGACCTCAAGTTGGGTTAAACAATGCTCAAGCTTCTCATCATTTGTATCACCTTCATATGGTTGAATTTTTATCTTGGCCTCCACTTAGAATGGAGGTTGAGCATAGTGTCTTTAGTTGGTAAGGGGCTGCTCCTTCTCATGAAGTTGAGGCTGCTCTTTTCTCAACTTTTTGCCTTGGGAACCTCCATGGATAGTCCTATATTTCCATAATCTTTCATGTTCTTTTCCAACCTATAAAGGTGTAATGTCCCCTTCCTAAGCTATGTCAGTGATTATCAGGATTAGCCTATTCCTCAGGTTCCCATAGGCTAATATGGTTGGTTAGGGGACTCCTCAGCTCTTGGTGACGTGTTCGGGATTTTAGGAGTATCTTTCTGGCACTTTCAAGCATTTGGTCCGATAATTACTATTTTTAGTAAGTTACCTCCTCAGCACCAACTTTGTATTTTCATGTTGGTCTTTCCTCGGGATGCTCAGTTATGGTCTCTAATGTTAATTTGGTGATTTTTAATGGCCTAGCGATTTAATTTAGAATAACATTAATATTATAAAATTAAATTAAATATTTAACTTTACGTTATTCTAATATTTTAAAAAAGGTGACTTTGTAAGGGAGTCATAAGGAAGATTTTTTTAAAAGTAAATATTTTAGCTTTATTAAATGGGAGACATAAGGGGAATGTCATGTCCCTAAATCAGAGGTACGGTGATTTAATTAAATTATTTAATTAAGTTGTCCAAATTATTAATATTTCATGAGGATAGCTTAATTGATGATTTAATTAAATCAAGAAGTGTTATTAAATTAATTATTTATTAAGTTATTTCAAAAAAATAAATAATAAAAGGGATGACTTATTATTTAATTAATTTAATAATAAAAAGTGACTTAAGTGACTTAATAATAAAATAATAAAGTCACTTAAGGAATAAAGCAGGAATCTTCTAGGAGCCTCTTGGTGATAATGTTGAAAAAGTATAAAAAGAGGCTTTGGCTATGCATTTGGACATCTTGAGTTGAATACACCTTTTCTACTACACTGCTGAAGCTGAAGGCTTACTCATTGATTTCTAGTCTTCGTTTGTGAGAGACCAAACGTAGCTGGTTACTTCCAATTTCGGTTGTGAAATATCAACCCTAGTTTGGAATTGTGGACGAGTTACTTCAGACTTCTCACCTTGGACTTCATTGGCAAAATTAGTGGCCTTTGGCCAATTTTGGTTCTATCGATTGGAGCTCATACATTTTCAGTTGGAGTTATTCTCAGTTTGGTGAAGAATTGATAGGAGCAGCACATTTTCAGTCTATGATGATATTTTGAGATCGATTCAAGGGAAGAAATCAGGTGGATTATTGTGTGAGATTTCAGACCTCTAAGAAGGACAATTTCGGTCATTGTCAGGGGCAGATTTGTGCCAAGTTCGATTTCCATTTGCTGGTCTGCAATTTCTGTGTTGGCGCCTCGTGTTGGACGCACTAGGACAGGTGTGATCTTGAGGAAGGGAGCTGATTAAAATCTGAAATATTCCAAGAAGGATCGCTGGGCTACAATGAAGAGGTTTGCAGCATTTGGAGAGGCAAAGGCATCATCAACTTGAAGAATCAAACCATCTTGTAACTGCTTTATGCATATACCAGGTTCTCTATATTTATTAGTTTGCATTTCTATAGGGTTTTATTCGCTGTCTCGTACAGCATATATCTTTGTAATCATTGTAATTGCATCAGTCATCATCGTTGCCTCAAGGCAACAAGTGCATTGTAAGATCAGTCACCATATAGCTGGCATAAGGAAAAATCAATATTGGCACCATAGGTATTCATTTCCAGATTTGTTCCTTATTGCATTCATTGAATAGAAAGTGGGAGTTGGCTGCCATATGTCGTCTAAATGCTAAGATTATTACATACATATCAGATTGTAGAAGTTTGCATATTAAATGTTTGACAATTTGTCAAGGCAATTGCATTTCATATCAGCATACATAGGTTGCATGCTAAGTGTTTGATTTAATGTCAAGTAGCTATAGTTATCATTTTCAGTCATACATGTGCATTTGAAGAGTACACAAAGACTTGCATTTCATCTTGGTTACTTAACTAGACATTTTAGCAATCAGTTTCAAGCTTCTAAACATCATTGGCATCAAACAAAGTCAAACAAAACAATCTGAAATCAATTACCAGCAAGTTCAAGGTTACAAGTGTTGGCGTAACAACTAACACCTCTCGAGTTGGTACGGACAGCTATGCACACTACGCAATGAGTGCTCTTCAAATTAGGAGGGGAAGCTCCCTCGTTGTGCTAACAAAAGTACTTGAAAAGGAAAAGTAAACTAAACTATATCCTGTCTTTTTGTCTCAGTTGTAAGAGGCACAAGGTTTAAGGAAAACTCTATACGTTGCAGCTAAGTATTTTCTGGTTTCGCAAGACTTAACTACAACACTCAAAACTAAGTAACTTAACTATCCAATCCCCTCAAGAATTTAGAGCGTGAGGAAACGGAGCGGGAATGATTATCTGATGATAAGCTTGGTACAGACTCACAATGTGAAGGCAAGGTGGCACAACTATCTGCTTGTCTGAATAAGCTTATTGGAAACAACAATTCACGATAAACTGAATACAGATTCTCAACTTGAAGGCAAGGTGGCACAACTATCAGCTCAATCTAAATAAGTTTATTATTCACACACATCACACGATAACCAAGAACAGATTCTCAACTTGAAGGCAAGGTGGCACATCTATCAGCTCAATCACGAGCAGTTTATTAGACACATAACATAAAAGGATAGCCAACTCACGATAATAAAATTGCATAAGCTGAGATAGCATACAATCCCTACGATCAATAGCCAATATATCTAACTAAAGCAAGAAGATTCACCATCATAATTGCATGAAACCCAAGTGGCATAACAATTCATCACAATAGTAAATACTCATGACAGTCTGAGCGAGCAATATTACGAGGCAAGGTAGGCACAACATATATTTCTCTCGTGCAAAGTGATGTACAAATGAGCAAAAGCATGAACATCAAAAGTGCTTGAAGACCTAAATCACCTTGAGTCAACTACAGTCTTGCAATGCATGCAAGATTTATTGCTAAACCCTAATAAAGTAAACTATATAGTTAACTGGAAAGCTATCGTCAGTTAACTGAAACATCTAATCTAAAAATGGACAATTATGCAAGTATGCACGTCCTTATTGAAAGCATGTTAATTGGAACACTACCATCAGTTAACGTAAACCCTAAATACAACTCCAAGTGAATAAAGCTAATCTCATAATAGATATGCTTGAGATGAGACAGCGAGTTAACTTGAAAAGATAACACCAAGTTTAACTCTTGTGTGTAATGTCTATTCTAAGAGGTGGGAACTGAAGTCTACTGGCCGTGCTCTCGAGCAACCAATCCCTCAGAGATTGATGCTTCATATCCTTTATGCGGAGCTCACAGTACTCTGATAAAGAATGCTATACTGCGTGCTTATGTCCTCCTGATTGTGATGGGTGGGAAGTTCACCTACGCTCCTTGTTGCTTTGTGAATGGCAGCTAACATTCTTATGGTAGTTAATCTTACCGACCAACGGTCTCCATTGAAAATGGTATGAGTGCTAGAGGAGCTCAGCTGAACATCCAGTAAAGCTCAACATATGCACCACCCCCTCAATCGATACGATGCAGTGGCGGCAAGGTTCTCACAGGCAGTGCACACTAGTAACGATGCTCTGCACCGATAGCGCTCGGCTCATTTGTTTCCTGTATGCTTTGCTTGAAAACCAATTTGTTGTTTTCCAAGAGTAGATAGCTTCAATCCTCACGGATCATTGTTGATTCATATGCCATATAAATTTGAGCAATGTAATCTAGATCACGGTCTATTAATGCGACATGTCCATCTAAGTCACAGAGGCGTAGAGGCGAACTCACATTACATTGTACCGCCAACTAATATAGCTCGTAAGCATAAAGCGGCCTCTAACAGCAAACTCCTCCCATTTCCTCCAAACGCTTATATACAGCAAATGGTCGCTAGCCTTATTGCGCTGGAGCTCAACATCAGCGGAGTGTGGTGAAATAACGTTTGACACAATGGCCTGCGAGGCTGAAATGTCTTGTGAGAAACTGTTTGAGTTTCAGCCCTTGAGGGGCTCACTACCCTTCTCGTCCTTCAAACATTCTATCCACTGAAACGTTATGCGTAGCAGCACATGGGGAGATCAGCTGGTCAAAGTGTGCTACGACCAAGGTTATTGTAATAACCTCAGAGATCTGAGATTCCAACTCATCCAAGCTCTTCCCACAGTGGAGGTATAGGTCTCATGACGATCTCCATGCTCCGATTATTCCTCTCTCCACGTGGACCATGTTCTTGATCCTCTTGTCTGGCACATCCTGATAAACCTGATCAAAATCTGAATGATTAAGGACATAGGATGGCTGCCTCCTCTTCCTTCCCAGTTGCGCTTCAATCCAAGACTGGTCTCGGCTAATGCTACTGGAAGGATCTGTACTAGCAACAGGAGGCTCTGACGAGAGTGAATATGTAGAGGAACTACTGCGAGATGGAGAGTCTAAATCCAATTCGATATGAATTGGGACTGGTGACTGCTCGGGAACTAGTATAGGAACTTGAGGCTGAACCTCAGGCACCGGCGGACTCTGAACTGGCTCTATGATAGGCTGTCTAACAGGCTCCGTATGTGTATTAGTGGCAAGTGCCTTGCCTTTTGAATTGTTTGGCGCTTGACCTTTCCTGGGAGGGTTACTCCTCTTCTTCTGTTTAGGTTTCGACGAGGAAGGTAGCGAAGGATCCACCACTGGCGGCTCTGCTCTAGGCACACTTACCCTCCTAGTCTTCTTGCTGTCGAGGTAAAGTATACTATTTTGAATAACTCTACTTGACCTCTCCTTTACTGTCGTGTATTTCTTAGCATACCAATCAACTATTGGTAGCGGTTGTGTGTCAACCTACTCTCTGAAAAACTGAGGAAGAATTTCTCCCTCATCATCTGATAAACCTCCCACATCTTCTGACAAGAAAACAAAAATCTATGAGAGAGAGAAACGGCCGTAGCTACGTCTGTGAACCTCGAAGTCGTCCACGCAATTTGCTCAATAGTCTTCCATGGAAGGCTTATGATATGCGCGACCACCAAGGCGAGCTGTGTAATGACCCCAAGGATCATAGGTACGTACCTCAACAAGATACTTGAGATGATACCTCTCGAGCTCTTGTCCTACAGCTTTGGCATCAACTATCGTCTTGCACCAATATATTCCAAACTGAAAAGGAAAATTGGCCGCTGGTCTATGCTTGCGACACAAATGACGATGAACATCATGCAACTGCCTGAGGAACTCCATAAAAACTGTCCTATCCGAAGGATAGCGTGGAAGCATAGCTGGATTTCCTGTAAATCCATATACTCGGATATAGGTGTATGTCAGGAACTGAATGAACCAGTCCACCCAACCATCCATCGTTGTTCTAGCAACTGCCGAGATACGAAGGTGCAACTCCCGGTCCAAATTTCTCACTGTATAAGTCAGGAAAGCCTCATGAACACGCTTGAAGTGACGTTCAGCCTTAGTGAACTCAAGCTGATCATAATAGTGATAGACTTTCTGAACACTGAGAATGCCCATGGTGTTTAATCCTCGGAACTGACCCTGATAAGCAATCAAGTACACTAGATAAGAACACATGTGAAACTCATGAGCAACTAGGAAACCGGTGATCTGCTTGTGGATAACATCGCTGATGAAGGATGCCCAATCATAATGCTCCTACCCAGATATGATGTGACCAATGATGTAATACATCCAAGGTTGGAAAACATTTGCATGTGAATGACCTAAGACACGATTCAAGAGTGTAATTAGAATCGAGTACTCATCCTTGTACTCACCACGACCCACATTGTTTGGCAATTTGTTCTTCGCTTGCTTTAACCATCGCTCTGCCATTTTACTTTGGCACTTGTCCACATCAGCATTGAATGTATGCTCGCATTGCTCCATAGAAATAACTAGACTGTTCGGGTGCTGAGGAATACCAAAACTTCTTTCAATGTCCAAAGGCTTGAGACTGCAAATAACTCGTCCATCTATTGACACTCTCACGAGTAGCAAAGTTGTAATGCTTAATACAAGACATCACGAACTCAATACAATGAACAGAGATAGGTATGGAAGCGGCCTCTAATAACTCGGACTGTTGAATGTTCTAAATAATCGAATCTTTGATTTTGACTGGATCTAGGACTGCCTCTAGCAACACCTTATGGAGATTCATCTCAACTGTCTCGATGAAGTCGTGAGTAAGGACTGATTTGGTCCTATATTCGAGCTGAGTGTACTGCATTTTGGAAAACTCGCCTATTGACTGTGAACTTGACTATGTTCTGACAAGATTTCTAGAAAGCTAAAAATAGCCTGCTGAGGCTAAAAATAGCCTATTGAAGAGTTATTTTCAGCAAAAAATCTGAGATATGGGTTTTGTCCAGAAAAAGATTCTAAGATAACCCAAAACGTCAGAAATGCGAAAATATGACTTCTACTCGACCATGCAAAGAATTTTCAGCTGAGAAAATTAGAAACTCAAGAACTGATGCTCTGGAGTTAAAAATTCCTAAAAATTCAAGCACATGAATTTAACTCGAGGAAGCTATATAGAAACGATCTAGATGATCAGACTTGCCAAAATTTGCCAACTTCAGGAACATGCGAATTGAATTTTGAGAGAAATTTGAGAATCAAAGATGAGAAAGACGTTTTTTCTATGTTCTTCTGTGAAAATCGCCCCCTGTTCTTCAAATTTGTTGATGAATGTGAACTTGAACCTGCAAAAAGAATTGTTTGGTGCAATCACCACTGAAGACTGATGATAAATTCGCCCAACATGTGAGAATTCGCCTTTGCTCTAAAGAACTACGAATTTTGCTTAAGCTGGATGAATGTTTAATGATAGGCGCCATGAATAAATAGAGAAAATTTGCACCATAATGCTGACTACAAGATTTAAAAACCTCGACAGAAATAGAAAGCTTCTAATTAGACCCCTTCAGTTCGAACTGAGACTGACTTGAAGTCCGGAATAAAAATAATAATTAAAATATTCATCATGCAATTTGAAAATCCAGCACAAAGAGGCGCCAATTTTAGAAAATCGCCCTTTAATGCTTAAATATGCAAAAATAAATATTTAATATTATTTTAATCAGTTGACAAACCAAGTAAAGCTTTTGGATTCACCCAGCGAACTTCACTGATTTCAAAAATTCCTCAGTTGTCCTCATAGGCGTCGATTTGCTCAAGATATCACGTTTTTTATTAACTTCCTATTTTGTAGTTGACTACAAAATTACAACTGGCCATCTTCGACACCGATTTCCGGGTGACCAGGTGATGCTAGGACTGAGCAGGTGTATTCATTGCGAAGCCTGCAGAGCAAGGAAGAAATGTCTGCTGGGAGTCATCACTGCAAAATCCATCATTTAACACCTCAAAGAATTAGGCGCCCTTGATTAAATTGATTTTTAGGCATCAGACTTGGTCATTTCTCCAAACTGCCATCTAACACTGAACGGTGAACCCTGTTGACTGGATAACAGGCTCACTGCGTGACTAGAGGTATTCCGCATCCAACGAATATACGCAAGGCATCTGAAAGCTGCATTAAGGACCCCAAAAGTAAGGGCGCCCCTGGCCTGAAAAAGCTCAAATACCATTTTGATGAAAGTCAACTCACAATTAGATGCCCTACTTCAACCTTTGATATTGGGAGTTGTGGTAGCCTGATTCGAGCACCATCCATCTCAATGCGTAGCCAAAAGGACCTACAAGAGATGTCTATGGAGGCAACGAAGCAAGAAAACTGCTTCTAAGACCTCAAAAAGAAAGGCGCCTTTCCCAAGATGAAATATACGACCAGACGGCCATTTTTTGAGTTGTCTTGGTTTTTCAGTATTTTGCAAAGACCTCGCACGTACGAGCTTGCCAAATCCCGGAGGCTGACGGCTGGGCTCGTTGGATAGCTGGAGTAATTGCGCACAAGTCCTGTGAAGACTTCGAGAGCAAACAACTCCATCTAACAGGCCTAAAGGCTAGGCGCCCCTAGCCTACAGAGGCTATAGTGAATATTTCATGTTCCTCTACCTTCTGATTTACGTGCCTGGTAAAACCTCTGCCACTATCACTCAGAATGTCGGATTGACAGGATGACTAGTGTGTTGTGAAGCTGGACTGGAGAAGCACAGATGTCAGGAAGATCGCGTCTGCAATTTCAATCATCGCAGGGGTCATTTTGAAGGGCGCCCCTGAGCTACAAGGGCGCAATTTCACCATTTGAGAAATTTATGTGATGTGAAGTCTCTTTGTAATCTCATCTTCTGACGTTGACTGCCAAAGCTCTAGGACTCAGATGACTGCATTCAATAGCTCGTCGGATAGGCAAACTAGTCGCGAAAAGATCAAATGCATCAACAATCAGGAATACCAAGTGTTAACCCCTCTTTAAGAAGTGCGCCCTTGAGCTACAGGGGCGCAAAAGTTAAAAAATGACTAGCTTCTGCAATCTGTAACCTCTGGAATCCTCAACTTTTGATGTTAGTTATCTGAGTTACGAGTCTCAGATAGCCTCGGAGGATAGCTCATCGGATAACTGGGGTAATTCTGAAGAGATTGACTGTGTTCATGAGCATATGCCACAAAACTTGGGCCTTCAAAAAGAAGGGCGCCCCTGGGCTACAGGGGCGCAATTTTGCTTTTTCCTGAGAAATCTTCATAAATTGACCACTGAAATCTTCGTCTTGGTCACTGAAATGACCATACAAAGGTATAATTGTCATCGTGAAATGCTTCGTTCTGAGTCCCCGATTCAGGTTCTAATCAATGGATACTGCCTTTTATTGACAAAACTCCATGCTTGATATTGCCCAAAAACTATATTTGACATCATTTTAGCAAGGTTTAGACTCTTTTAAGCAAAATTCCTTGATGAAGCAAAAAAATTTTGGTTTGGGTACAACAACAAGCAAAGTGTTTGTCAAAATTCCAAATGCAGAAATACAAGCTTTTTAGGTCAATTTTGACAAAGCACTTTACAAGGAATTTAAAAATTAAATAAAATATTTTATTTCTCCAAGATAGGGTGTGGGGTTTTGGAGTGTTATACCCAAAACGAAATTTTTGCTTCATTAAGGCATTTTGAATAAAATAGTCTAAATCTTGTAAAATTGTCGTCAAAAGTCAGTTTTTGGTCAAATCAAGCATGGGCTTTTTGTGGGTTTAATGTCTAGAAGATATTGGCAAAATTTGAAAATTAGGGTTTTCAGGCCTCTATTTTTGGGAAAACCCTAAAAAATAGAATCTCGCTAGAATTGGTTGAAATTTATGTTGATTGGCTTATTTCACATCATGATCACATTGATGAAGTCAGAATCAAGAAAAAGTCAGTTTAAGTCTGGTGGGTAGTTTTCACTTTGATAGGAGAAAAGTTAGGACCTCTGAGGTCGTCAATGGCAGTTGACCAGTACTAGGTGTCGAAAATCTAAGCCTCAAACTCATCACAGATGTTTCTGTGGAGAAAGATGCTTTGCAACAGAGGGGATTTTCAAATGACGGAAAATGCAAAAAATATTCTAAGTCTGGAAACACTACACCTTGCTACGTGGGGACGCTTGCACAATCAACGTGCAAGTCAACACTACAGTGTCCGTACACGTAAAAATGGTGAAATACGGTCATGTACACGCGTCAGCAGTAGTAATGCCTCAACGCAATCAACTCAGCAAACGTCATGGTGTTTGTGAAGCGCAAAATGGTGGAAATCATCAATTCTAGAGTAAATCTGTGCCCTTGCAGGCCAGGGGTGCCCTTCAATTTGAAGGCTGATATCCAATTGTTAATGGTTGCAAGTATAGTCTTTGTATTTGAAATTCTGCCAGCTTTCCAATGAGTCATCAAGTGAATTCATCAGATTTGTGAAACTCTAGCAAACGACGGCGGAAGCAGAAGAAACTGAAAATTTACGCATTATGGACCAAAGTCAAAATGCAGTTTTTGTGCCCCTGTAATCTAGGGGCGCCCTTGAATTAGGCATATCGAATGTTAGAATTTGCAGAAACCGTTTCCGGGGGATCTCTTCAGATTCAGCCCAGCTCCGCGATGAATCCGTTCGCAAGTCTGTAAGACATTCTGAGTGACCGTGGTAGTTGATCTAGCGAGCACGTAAAACAAAGGAAAAATAAAAGTGAAAATATCAAAATGTACTTCTACAAGCCAGGGGCACCTAGCCTTTTGGCCAACTAGTTGAGGTTTTTGGCAGCTGTCGTCTTCACGAGATCTGTGCAGAATCCTCCTAGCTACTCAGTGAATCCAACCATTAGCCCTCAGGATTTGTCAAACACCTGTAAATGAAGAATCAACGGAAAATGCTGAAGGATAAAGACAAGCAGAAAAATGGATAATTATTGAAAAATGCACCTTTCTTGAGAAAGGCGCCCTTCTACTGGAGGTCTTAGAAGCAGTTTTCTTGCTTCGTCACTCCTAGGGACATCTCTTCCAAGTTGTTCCATCTCTGCGATGAAATCATCGGTGCATGCATTGAAGCAATCCAGCTTTCGGTAGCGAGGGTCAAAGTGGAGCGTTCTGTTGAAAGTCACAAATTGCAAAATCATTTTCAAAAGTGCAATTGCGCCCCTACAGGCCAAGGGCACCCTTGCATTTGAGGTTCTTAATCCAACTTTCAAATGTTGCACATACAGTCATCCTTTGCAGAATTCTTCCAGCTATGCGATGGATCCAGCATCCAGTCTACAGGAGTCGTCATTCACCGACAGTGGCAAATCGAAACGCGGAGAGTCAAAATAGGAAAATGGCTGTCTTGTGTCATATGCACCCTTTTGGGAAAAGGCGCCCTAGTTTATGAGGCATCAGACTCAGTTTTTAGTTCTCATAGCTCCCAACAACATGTCATCACACTTGTTCTGGCTACGCAATGAATGTGTCAGTTCAGCTCCAGGATCAACCGAGCATCCGAAAATCAGGGTCCAACAGAGGTTACAGTGACATTTTCAAAGAGCTTAAAAGTAGGAGCTTAGCAAAAACACTTCAAATTTGAGTAAAGGCGCCCAAAAAGTCAAAATTTGACTTTTAAAATTGAAGTTACATGCTCTGGCCGCCCTAGAAAGGTGGAGTCAATTAACTAAATTAAAAAATATTATAACTTCAGTTTGAAACGTTGGTTTACTTGCATAAGGCATATTTCTTCATTATTTTTAAAGTGGCGCCCATTTCAAGGCTCAATGTCTGTTTTTGTTAACTAAGTGCGGTCCAATGAGATAATTGCATCCTAAATTTAGGGTTTTCTCCTCCATGTGACACCTAAACCCTCATAAATTCTTTAAATATGCATTTGGGTGTCCATTATTTTCACAACATGTTGAGTGCAAACACGTGTTTTCTCGTGCAAGCAAGATCTGAAGGCGCTTCATGTGTTATTTTTTAGTGTTCTTCACAGATACAGGCTCAGATTATTCAGCAGACTTCATTCAAGGATAGGCAGAGGCAGAAAATAACTTCTATTTTCTCTCTTATTTCTTCTATCCTTGTCTTAGGTTTTCTTTCGCATGTCCAAGAAAATGGTAGTATTTCACAACTCTGATCATCTGGGTATTTTGTGGACGGCATTCTCTACAAAACCCATGTGTTAGAATTTTTTAGGAAAAATTGCCTCATAGCCTCACTTTTTGAACCTTTGTTTTTTTCTAGAGATTCCTTTGCATGGTGGAGAAAAAGTCAATATTTTGAAAAACGAAGAATCTAGGTTTGCTTAGAATCATTTTCTCTACAAAACCCATATTTCAGAATTTTTCAAAAAAAATTGCCCTCACAACCCCTACTGCCCCTGTTGCTTTTTTTTCCGAAATTTTTTTGCATGTCAAGCTAAATGGCATTTTTTTGAATTTCTAACGTTGTGGGTTTGCTTAGAATCATTTTTTCTACAAAACCCACGTCTCGGAATTTTTCGTGAAAATTGCCCATCGACAGGGTATTTTTAGCCTCACTAGGGGCCATTTTAACTTTCCAGAGAAATTTTTCAGAACATAGTCGTGTTTATATTTAACGGGCTAGTTTTTCATAATGCAGTTCACTCAGACTAAATTCAAGACCAAATCGTTCTTAATTCATGATTTCATTAAAACGGCTGACATAGATTTGCACCAGGTGGATCCAGAAGTTGACTTGAATGCTTCAAAGATGAACCAGATCACACTTCAAAACATCGAGGAATCCGGGTTGCTAGAGGCAGCTTCACTTCCCATTTTAGTACAGTGTATAGAATTCGTAATGTCTTGTGTAAAGCATTACAATTCTACTACTCGAGAAATTCAATCAATGGATGGACGAATGATATGCAGTATCAGGCCTAAGGACATCGAGAAGTGCTTTGGTATTCCTCTGAATCTAAATAGTTTGTTTATTACCATGGATCAGTGTGAGAAGGCATTCAATGTTGATAAGGAGAAATGTTAGAGGAAAATGGTAGAGAGTGGCTCAAACAGAAGAAAGTTAACTTGCCAAAGAATGTAGATCGCGGAGAGTTCAAAGATGAATATGCGATTATGATAACCCTTCTTAATCACGTTTCTGGTCAAGCGGATGCTCATAAATTCCAGCCTTGGATGTATTACATCATGGCTCAGGTTATTCATAGAAGGGAGCATTACGACTGGGCCTCTTTGATCAACGATGTTCTCCACAAACAGATGACCGGCTTCTTGGTTGCTCACGAGTTCCACATGTGTTCGTACCTTGTGTATCTGATAGCCTTCCAAGGCCAATTTAGAGGGTTGAACACTGTGGGGATTCTAAGTGTATAAAAAGTTCATCAGTATTACGCAAGGTTTGAGTTCACACAGTCCGAGTGACACTTCAAGTGGGTGTAGGAAGCATTTGTGATGTACACAATGAGGAACCTGGATCGGGAGCTACATGTATGTATCTCAACGGAAGCCAGAGCAACAATGGTAGAATGGGTGGATTGGTTCATTCAGTTCCCTACCTATACCTACATCCACGTCTACAGATATGCAGGTCATCCAACCATGCTACCTCGTTATCTTCGGATAAGGTGGTTTTCATGGAGTTTCTATGGCAGTTGTACGATGTGCACTCTTATCTATGCAACAAACGCAAGCCTGCTGCTACTTTTCCATTACAAATGGGGATTTACAGGTGCAAGACAGCAATTGACGCCAAGGCTATGGGCCATGAGCTACTAGGACTTAATCTTAAATGTCTCGTTGAGAGATGCTCATATGACCCTTGGGGTCACTTCTCAGCACGCCTTGGCGATCATTCTTATCACAAGCCTTCTATGGAAGACTACTGGTTCAACTACGAGGACGAGTTTGAGGTGCACCGGCATAGTTACAATAGGTTCACCCTTTCACATATTTATGTTTTCATGTCAAACAATGTGGGAGGGTTGTCAAATGATGATGGGGATACACTTCCTCAATTCTTCAAAGAACAAGTTGACATGCAGCCGCTTCCAACCGTCGATTGGTTCGTCAAGGAATGCTCATCTATTCAGGAAAGGTCAAGCAGGGTTATCAGAAATAGTATACTCTACTTGGATAGCAAGAAGACGAGGAGGGCATCCATGCCAAATACAGAGTTGCCACCGGTAGTTTCTTCACTGCCTTCCACGTCGAAGACAAAACCTAGACAAAAGAAAAGGAGTAATCCTCCTAAAGGAAGCAAAATGTATGGGAATTCAAAGGGAAAAGCACTAGTCGCTGATTTGGACCAGCAAGAACAACATATGGAGTTTGCCACAAATTCAGTTGAAAGCATGCCAGAAACAGAGGTAGAGCCTCCCATGCCATCACCAACACCACAACAGTCTCCAGTTCTAATTCACTTCAATTTGGAGCTAGATTCGCCACCAAGGAGCAGTGCTTCCACACATTCCCACTCATTAGGAGTTCCTAGGTTGAGCACCGATCCTTCCAGTGAGATTATTTGAGACTCGTCTTGGCTTGAGAATCAGCTGGGTAGGAAGAGGAGGAAGCCATCCTACAAACTAGACTTCTCAGATTTTGATCATGTCTACCAAGACACGCCAGATAAAAAGATAAAGAAGCAAGTCCATGTGGAAAGGAACACTAACAAGGAGATCATAATTGAGACCGTTGCACCGCTAGAGGATAAAAACTTGGATGAGGTAGAGGTTGATGACTTCACCTTGATAAAGGTCAACCTTGGTAGAAGCACACGCCAAGCAGACATTTATTTCCTCAAGGTTGCAACGGAAAGCATAAAGGAGAGAGTAATAAAGGATGGAGAAGACAAAGCATCCCTCAAGGCTGAAATCCAGCAGCTTCGCCAGTATATCTCCAACCTTATGCACAGCACTGAGAATGTCACCGCTTTGCTCCCGCAAATGTTAGAGTTACCAGCAGAGCAAAATTAGCTAGGTCGATTGGTTGTATACGGGAAGCGCCTGAAAGATTGGGAGGAGTTCGTCACAAGGGGCCGCTTCATACTTTCAGAGTTGTACCAATTGAGGTACAATGCCCACGAACTTCGCATTGCAAACCACGGAATGAGATCATGATCTCTCACCTAAGAACGGCATATGAGTTAGTCACTGCAGAAGAGGATAAGGAAGCTATTTTTGCTTGGAGAGAACAATTAATCTTCAAGGTAAAAATACATGAAACGATTTATGTAGAGTTGGTTGAAAGCAAAGAAAAGGTGGCAAGTGCTATCAATTTTGTGAGAACTTTCATGTCACGAGTCCCTTGCTAGTATCAGCGTGAGGGTGGTGAGTACATCGAGCTCGCCAACGTACAGTCAAAGTTGCAGGTGTTGACTCACGATATTTTCAGTGATGATTCCGTTGGCTGTAAGTTGGATCAACTTACAATCATGTCAGCATTATTTGATGAGGCGGCCAAGACTGGAGGAGAACTGCAAAGTCAGATCACGGGCGGTGAAGAGATGCTGAGGTGTAAAGCCTCAATTAATTCTTATCGAAACACCACTATATTTTTTTTATTTTTTTTTGTTTCTTGCATGTTCAAGTATTCATTCTCAAGTATACTCAGGAACTTCTATCCATACGGGATAGTGTTGTGACCTCTTCACACATCGCCCCATTCAAGATGGGGACCCCTAATTTTTGCTCCATTCTGGTCTTTTGGCTTTGGTTTCTCTCTCTCTCTCTCTCTCTCTCTCTCTGTCTCTTTTCTGATGTTTGTCTTTCCGGGATTTCTCCGCCTCTGAGCTTACGCGTAAAATTGACCAAGTCTGAAAATTAGGGTTTTCATTTTCCCGGTCATTCCAAGGTCGAATGAAGTGAATAAATTGAAATCTGAGACTTACTATTTTTAGTAAGTGTGCAATTATAGGTATTTTGTCAGCTTTTTTTTGAGATTCCGACAGTCACACGGCATTCCTAGCACATCAGGCTGCTCGCGTGCAAAATTTGAGCGAAAACAGACAACTTTCTATTTTTAGTAGTCCAGCTTCCGAGACAAATTTCAGGGCTCAAATGCAGAGTTTTTCTTTGCATGTCTGGATTTTCCTTCTGGGTTTTTCGAGACCTTCGCGGTGGTATAACATGCAAAACGAGACGACGACTTTCAGAATTCAGTCTTCCGAGGCTATTTTTAGGGTTTGCATGTCAGGGTTTCTTTTGCATGTCGGATGATTCCTGATGGGTTTTTCGAGAGCTTCGCAGTAGTATGACATGCAAATGAAGATGATCACTCAGTAAGGAACTTACTATTTTTAGCAGGTGCGTCCCGGCAGCCACTTCCCAGCAGTTCAAAATCATGAGCTGATCGCAGTGCCACAGAAACGAGAGCAAACAGAGATCTTTTGATACGCATGCAGAGTGAATTAGGGTTTCCAACTTCGGAGCCTGAAAAGAGGAGTAAAAAGTCAGAATTTTCGAAAACTGGTGTAAACCACCGCGATCAACATCCTTCAGGCTATCTGCTGGTAAAATTTCAAGTCAAACGGAGCACTTACTATTTATAGTAAGTCATTTTGGAAACTGGCTAAAAATAGTGAATCAGGTGCATGCGTCAACGTCAATAGACAGGTCACGTGGTGAGAAGCGCCACATTCAAATTTCAAGTCAATCGGAGCAGTGGAGCTATCAAAAGCAAGCATTTGCTATTTATAGTAAATCACTTTCAGAAATGGGCTAAAAATAGCAGGCTAACTAAAAATAGCAGTGTCAACAGGACAACAAGGTCATGAGGATGCAATGTTCAAAATTTCAAGTCGTTCTGAACTTAAGAGATGCAAAAAAATCAGAGGGCTTACTATAAATAGCAGGGCACGGATAAGTTGGCGAAAACGAGGAAAAAATTGATTAAGTCTGGAACTTCATCCTACAGCCATGGTGAAATGCGCCCAAGTTGATGAAGACATGATAAAAAAATTTCTAAGTATAAAAACTCGTCCTCCTGCTATGGCAAAATGCGCCCAACTCAAGGTGAAAGCATAAAAATTCTAAGGCATGAGTTCTCATCCTCCTCACCCATCAAAATGCGCCCATGCAAGAATGAGCCGGAAAAAGTCAAAGAGTCAACAAAGTTTATCCTCCTCACATAGTAAAATGCCCCCACCCTCAAGCATAACATGCATGAAATTTTCTAAGTATGGAATTCATCCTCCTAAAGGCATCAAATGCGCCCAAAGGAGGGCATGTGGAGACAAAAATGGAGAAGCTTAAGAGTCACAAGTCAAGGCGTTGAAAAGATTCCTCCTTCTACACAAGCAAAATGCGCTCATCCTCTTGCCTATGTGATATGCGCCATGTAAAGGGGTGAATGTGGAGTGAAAAGTGGTAAATAAAGAATGAGTATGCTAGGAAATAATAGAGAATGTTGCCTAAGGCGTTGGAGCCAAGTCCACCTCAGCAAGTGAAATGCGCCAAGTGCAAGGTGTTGATAAATATTGCTAAGACGTGGGAATTTAGATGTCTCTCAAGGGCGAATAAAATACAAGGCGTGTGAAGTGAAGTATGCTAGGCGTAATTTTATCCTTCATCAAGTATGCTATGCGCCTAAAGTGAAGTGTTGAGAGTGAAAATAAAATATTGCCAAGGCGTAAGAAGTGAGGTATACTAGGCGTAATAAAGTTAAATTTTCCCCTTCAAATGAGAAGTGCGCCTAGATTTGAAAATTGATATTGCTAAGTGGTGAAGTGATAAGTGGTAAGGCATTGAGAATGTTAAGTGTTGATAATTTTTCCTAGGACGTTGGAGCTTCAAGTGAAAATATTTTCCAAGTGTGAGATAAAATGCGAGGTGGTGAGTGAAAGATAAAATATGCTAGGCGCCCTCATGAAGATTTTCTAAGTAAAGTTGATGATTCTTCTCACAGGCAAGTTGGTTGAGTTGAGTATAAAATTTTCCAGGGCGAAATTTTCAAAAAAGTTTTTCAAGATGATTTAAAAAATTTTTAAGGCACAAAATATTCTCTTCCTCTAGAAAATACGCCTAGACTCTGAGGTGATAAGATTTTTCCTGGGCATGAATAAATTTGTCAGCGGATGAAGTCAGAGGATGCTGGCATTGCAGGATGGATTTAAAAAAAATTCAAGTCAGAGCAACAAAATTCTCAGAGGGGATGAGGAGCTTGAATAAATTTGTTGAAAATTATTTTTCTAAGGTGCAAAATTCAAGAAAATTTAAATGAACCCGTTCGTTGTGCACCCATGGATTCATCGCGTTTCAGAGGAAATTTTCTTCTGGGTATTGAAGATTATCGATGAGGAGTTGATTTTAAAGTCTTCCATGCTTTGCTGCGGCCTTTAGGATGAAGATTTTTGATGGGCACTGGATTGATGAGTTTTCCTAAGGGAAATTTGAAAATTTTCTAAGGCAAGTGTGAAGAAAATGTGTTTTCAAGGTGAAATTCTTCAGACGACGAATTTGAAAGGAACTACCTAGGTGAATCTGCTCAAATTCTTCGTGAAGATGGTCTTCTTGAGCCAGAGATGAATAAAATCAAAGTTGCCAGAGCTCCAGCAGGTGAAATGAATTTCTCAAAGATGATACGCCCTTGTGCGAGATGGGTTGAAAATTTGGCTAAGGCATGAAGAATCATGAAGAAGGCAAAAGTCGGCTGGGGAAAACGATGAACTCTTGGAAGTTAAAGCGCGAACATCCTGGTAAGTTGAATTTATATTATGAAATGTTCTAATACCCTTCTCCTTGTTTGTTTTGCAGGATGAGCGTGGAGGCTAGAGCACGATGACTTGAAGTGATGAAGCACGATGACATTTCAACCTCAAAGGAAGAAAGTTGCGAAAAATGGCTAAGTATTGAGACTTAGTGACAAAGAGGGAGCGTTTTCAAAACTCAAGATGGAGAAAAGAGTGGAAGTTCGAGCAAGGTTGAAGAACAACGTCAAGAAAGAAGATCAAGGACAGTGTGAACGCGTCTACAAACGGAATCTTCTAGAAGGGTGGTGGACATTAATGCCTCATTTATTACCCCACTCTCCTTTGTGGCGGTTTTTAGGGAAAATCTTGTTTAGGGCTGAGGTGGCACAATCTGGGCCATCCAGCCGATTGTAATCTAAGCCGTCTGTTGGACTTGGCAAACTATAAAAGGGGGAGTCCCCCTCATTTGTATCTCATTAGAAATTAGATTTAGAAGTAGAAGCAGAGCTTAAAGGAGTAGAGAGAAGTTGATAGAGTAGAAAGTAAAGTAGTGTAGATTGAAAAGGAAGGAAAGTTTTCCCTTTGAATACTTTGTAAGAAGTTGTCATGTATGCTTTCATAATAAAAGAATTTTCATTGATGGTGAATTCTTCTTTGTTGTGAATAGTTGTTGAGGCTTCTTCGTCCTTCCAATTCACGTAGTATCTTGAAGTAGCTTAAAATAAAGTAGATTTCATTTCATGCAAGTACTTAGCAATTGTGGAATGTGGTGTTCGATTTGAACAAGACTTCGCTTGTCCATACCACTAGCGGGCTTGCTGACGGTGGGTTCGCCTTGCGTGGTCAACTGGAAATTCGTGAAACTTAACTTCGATTATGGTTGATATGTTGGCATGCGTCATTGTGATGGTGTCTTCATGCTAAATCGTGATCTGAACATCTTGAGTCATTCCTTTGAAGATTGCACCAGTTCCGCGGAAGCTGTCCGAAGTGAGGCAAAACGGAGCTTGGTTGAAGTCTATGAGAATTGATCGCCGTGTCCCACGCTTTAGAGTAGACTAGAACACTCTTATCCCTACACTCATTTAATTTCAGTTCATTTCTGGTTAGAATTAGGAAACTTGTGCTCACCTGCCAAATCATTTGAATTACACGAAAGCCCTCAGTCTACTGTCTGTTGTTAGCTGTCGAACAATTGTGTAAGTCCCCTTGAAATACCAGCAATATCACATTGAGCCAACTGAGTCTACTCGCATTATCGGAACCTTGGAGTTGAAAGCATGAACTCACTCGCAATCTTAGCATGCTGAATACTTTGTTCAAGAGAGGATAGAGTATCTGTTGGGAAACTTTATTCTGTGTTGGTGCGGTCTCAAAAACCACGTCAACAGATAGGTATATCATCTGTTCATACAGAACAGGAATTCACTTTATCTATTCATATGGAATAGGAATACATCTATTCATATAATCGGAATAGGCATCCACCTAAATGAGGCAGGCATCTATCATATGATAGGTATGTGCTCTGGCCAAAGTCTTAGACTCATCGGGATCATCCGGATCCTAAGTCGCTTCCCTAATGACCACACTTTCTACTAAAAGTGTACCGAGGTCATCGTCCTCAGGGGTATGTAAACTATAATTCTAAGCTTGAAACCCGCCTCGGAATTTGGCCTAAGGGCCTCAGGGAATCAAGCAATCCATGCGGGATTCTTCCAAGTATAGTTGTATATATTTTAGTTGATTATCTCTCATAACTGGTTATGTGATCTCTCTAACCCTAAACCCCATTCCCGAACACCTGAGTACTGGGAGCATTCTTCGTTTCCCAGACTGTTACACCCCGATTGTATAGCTACTATTCATAGGATGTACATTGTAAATGTTGAATCTTTCTGTTGAATAAAGTGAATTGTTCTTGTGATCAATTGGATGTATCCTAAATGATTGTCTCTTTATCTGATGCTTCTGTTAATATAATTCTTGAATGAAATTAGCATATTGAGTTATGGAATAATGTTGTTCTAACCTATTACAATGTTTAATGTATATTACCTTGGTTTTGAGCAATTGATTTCCGTTGTCGTCTCATGATTTGCAGGAGACAGGTTCGTACCTCGAGACAGAGGAGAGATATCACTCGGGGAAGAACTTGGTCGGGTAAACAGTAATGAATACCAACTGGACATACACACACAAGCCTTAGAACTGAGTAAGCTAAGTCATTGTTTTTGGTTAAAGGTAAGTCATCCGTAGGCTTGTCTCGTATCATTAGGAGTCGTGTCTTCTTCTGAATGTGTAAACAAGTGATGCTTGCCAATATAACCTTATAACTGATAAGTTCTGGTTAGAGGTGGATATGTGTATTTGTACATACGAATACGATATGTACAAGTACCCATAAGTACATTCATGTCGATACAAACGTATTAGGCAGATGGATATGCCATACGTATGTGTCAATATAAATGTATTTATGGATACTTATACATGTAGTATATATACATATATATATACAAGTATACATACCCACGGCTAACGAGATAAATGAATTTTATATTGTAATGATACATTGCCTCTGAAATTATACGAATACATATATATAAATTTACATGTTTAATGTATAATGTAAATGAATATATATGTATTAATATAATGTTAAGTATTTCAATATATTTAATATTATATTAAAATATTAATATAATATAGTTTAAAATGTATACAATATTATTTAAATTGATAATTTAAATAATTATGCATAAACTATATTATGTAAGTATTTTAATATAATAAACAAATATATTTAAATAAAAGATTTGTCAAAATCAAATGAAATAAAAGTTAAAACATTGTAAAGGCACTTTTATTAAATACGAATTCTGGAAAGAACTTAAAAATCGCAGATTTCATAAAAAAATTCGAATTGCTTAGAAAACGCGGATTTTTCAAATGTATTCGTTGAAATGTTAATCTTCGAATTTGAGCCTGCATAAATGCGTCATTTTACTTTAAAAACTCTATTAAAATATTAAAAGTTTTACCAAAGCGAAATAAAGAAGAAAAACGCGAAAATGCAGAAGGGAAAATGAAAAACGCGCAGGTAACCCGCGCGACTAGGGCCAGACGTCTGAAAATGGCCGATTCATTTCTTGCTTGGTGAATAAGATGAAATCTGTACGCCATTTGAGCAAGGAAGAAGTCAGAAATGAAACTTGGCATTTAACCTAACTGTAAAAACGCGCCAGTTGAAAGTTGTCACAGTTTTAACAGCCTGAAACAAATTCGAATTAAAATGAACTTCTTGCTGTCAAACATGGAGGTCGAAACCCTCACCAATTTGATACACGTTTTTAGTTTGAAATATTCTTCAACCTGCTGGCAGTCCTGGCGCCATAGAAGGTGGAAATCAGTTTTAAAATGAACCTATAAATATACCTGCGTTTTGGCATTCTTGGGCACACGAATTTACAATCAAGTTCTTGAGCATTTCATAGCAAAAGAGAGAATTCGCCATAGTAGAGAATTTGTGAAGTATTTTGTTAAGGAAAGGTGTTTTCTGATCAAAAGAGCAGAAGTTGAAATTGCTGGTTTAAAGTAAGCTTTGAATAAAAGAGGAGTAACTGGGAATTACACTGTTACTGTGTTGAGCTTTTGGTTTCAAGAATCCAAGCTGAAAGTAATAGAGGCCAGTGAAGGAGTTATCTTCCCAACTTGTGGAAAGCTAAAACAGGCATGCTAAACTCTTACTTTTTATGTTAATCTGATAATTCTCTGAAATATAGTCATAGCTAGAAAGAAATGAATATGATTATCTCAAGATTGAACTAAAAGAATAATAGTTTCTTAACCATTATCATGAAATTAGTCTTGTCATGGCTTTTGTTTGGCTTTTGTTGTCAATGATGTATACTTTACATTGGTTAATGGAAAGCAAACTGCATTGTGTTTTAATGGCTCTATATAATGAGCATATGCCTGTGAATAAATATTAGTTACTAGGGTTGAGTCAAGAATATTTGCAAGATATACTCTACAACTTAATACAAACAACTTAATCAAGTTATTGTATCCCTAGGATGTGTATATCCTGAATTAGGGCGTCCGTTGTAGTAACTTGTTAAATAGATTCATCATTCCCGTAGTAAAATGTTGTAGGAAGTCTAGGGTACGGACTACCCCGATAGACCAACCTACGCGTAGAACTAAGATAGCCTTAAGTCAAGTTGAACCTGGCTAGTGAATGTGACATATGACCTATGTTCTTCGTTGAACGTAAACACTTTGGCCAAAGTAGTGTAAGGAACCATTTAGTTGTTGTACTACACTGTCAGTTCACCGTGATTCCGAAATACGACCTAGTTTGTGATTTGCCGTTAGCACGAAAACTAGTTTTGTAGAATCACAGCACTATGTCCAGTTGGTAGTCATTAAAGGTTACCCAACCAATCTCTTCTTCGAAGGGAGGGCCGTTCATTGAAAAATGATCGTGCGGGGGACCGCATTATAAGTCCGTGGTTGGCGGAAAAACGCTCGAGTGATGTTTCTCCTCCACGAACACCCGACGGATGCTCCAAAGCTTGACAGGACGGATTCCTGGACCTTCTTATTTCTATTGGTGTCAAAAGCCTACGGGCTATGTATGTATGTTTCTCATCATGCTTTGTAATTTCATTTGAAATGAAATAGTTTATAGATGCAATAAATGTTTCTTATTTATGTTTTGAAAAGAAATTGTTTGTTCAAAATGGTATTGTTCTTACTTTTAAGTATGAATTGTAAAGTTTTAATTTTATCATACAAGTGTGTTCGTTACACAGACTACCTACATACCCTGCTTCCAAACGGGATCAAGGCGTAAAATATATAGTTTTGTTTTCTAGACTATCTTTATGTGAACTGTTATAAAAGGGTGGGTATGCAACCCTTTCTAGGGTTCTTACTCCCCAGACAGTTCCTCTATGGTTGCCACCCACAAAGGGAAGCATAAATAACAAGGGTTCGACTTGACCTTTGTTTGTTTACCTAATGAAATTCCATCTGCCCTATTCCTTAATAATATTCATCACCCTTGACCCGTTTAAACAATTTCATTATTAATATACTTCAACATAAGAATATCTTCAATTACACTGCACCATAGAAAGTTCCTACTTTGGTTTTCTAGGTTGTACTAGCGGATTTGATTCATTTCCTTTTTATCTTTTTAGATTATCGTTCCAAAGGGGATTTCCCTCCCTTTGGATTTAATCAACTAGTGTTCCTTATTTCTCCCCAGCGATTTATAGGGACGATGCCACAAACGTCGTTATTGCAGCTGTGTTAGGCGATAGGTGTAGTAGCTCAAGCGCGACAGCTTTACCCGTAAACGTGAGCCAAAGGCACCGTTAATACCGAACGCTGCTAGTTTTATTTTCCTTTCTTTGATTAGGGTTTCAAAACTATATCTAACATAATTAAGCTTTCATAAGAAAAGAGCTTATAAGAATCTAAAATTCATAAGTATTGCAATTTCAACAACACCTATTAAGAATAATGCTCAAGATAATTTTAGTAAATCAATCAGCATTGTTTGATAATTTACAATACGTTGCTATAAAAGAAATAATCATTGAATAAATAAATGACTAGTCAATATCCATTCATAGAAAATATCACAATAAAACGAGTTTTTATGATTAGCTACATGCATTTTTATGAGTGGATGCAAGGGTTTCAATATCTGTTGCCAAATCACGGAAAGAGGTTTTTTTCTCTTTTGAGGGTTATTCTAGACAATTCTACAATCTTTGTTCTTCGAGCTTATATATATATGCTAACATATCTGGAAATGCAAGAAGAAGATTTTTACATTGCTTGGGGGGCGGGGGCGAATTGTCGAGATTTACCAAACTATTTCATCTAAGATTCATGACCATCCGTAAATTTTTCTTTCAAGAGCATGACTTAAGCAATCCTTCCTTGGAACAAATTTTGAGAAAGCCTAATAATCTAGGTTGGATTGGGGCTTCATATAAAACTTTTAAATCATCCCAAGTCTTGGAATGTACAAATGGAATTCCCAAATGCATGTTGTAAGTCTGAAGAATTCATTCACATTGGAGTAATCATTGTTTCAATCAAAGCTATATCTTTGTAAGAAAATTCCTAACATTACTATATATATCTTAATCTATCTCCATTATAAATATTGCATCGATCTTCTTCCAAGACTTAGGATTAACGTATCATAAGCACCAATGGATCTCATGGTTTAAAAGCTTTAATGAAGGCAATACTATCTTATTTATTCATTGGGAAAAAAAAAGATTAATATAAATGAAATGTCCTACAAAATATATAATGAACTAGATCTTGATCATATATGTTTAAAGGAATTTTTATGGATCTCATAATGTTCTTTTCCCTATATTAATTTTGATAATCACGGAGTTATTAGTTTTATGACTATATATGAAATACCTATCATAAGACTCAATCTCGGGAATGTTGTATTTTAGATATTAAAATTATTCTCATTTGTCTATGGCTAAATAATCATTCTTTAATTTTTTAAAAAGCACTTAGAAGGCTACACAAGCTACACAAAGAACAAGGAAAGGAAAATGTAGTGAATAGTAACATTAATCTCCATGAGGAAAGGACGTTTTTTAAAGAGTAATATGATTTAAACATTGCTGGGATCTCAACCTCAACACTTTTCTTTTAATAGCTTGGTCAATTAATCTTAAATGACTTTTACTGCAGATTTAAAGTATGCATTCAAGGAAAATGGCGCCATGGTTAAAGGATTTTCAGATTTTTAATAACTGTATAAACCATTGAGAGGATTATCTCCTTCAATTTTATGCTCTCTTTCCAACTAATTAAAGTGCCAAAGTTGAACAGCAATTAATTAAGCCAGGCATGGGTAGAAAAGAGGCTATGCCATGGCAATTTGAAGGGCGCCAAGTCTTCTAATGCTGCAATCTTAAACAGCAACAGCTTGTGAAGGACTACTCTGATTTTTCTTTTCATCCCTTGAACAAGGAGTAGGGATTATCCATGTATTTTATATGTTTGCCAAAATGCTGATTTGAGCTGAAACTAAATGCCTTAATCAACACATATTATAGACCCCTCAAAAAAAGTTCAGCTACTATATGATGGTCATGAAATTGTGCATAATTCTGAAAATAATTTAAGAATCCCAGTATTATGTTTTGGAGCTTTTGTGTATGATTTTAGAATAATCACAATATGCAAGAAAAATGTATTATGTAGCAGCCCCGAAACAAAAGTATATGTAAAAAAATAGCAGCTTACAGATTTTGTTCATGAAATGAAAGTTGTAAATACAAAGAACGATGAAATGAACCACAATTCAATAAGCATAAGGAAAACTATTGCATAGAATGAGATAATTTGCTTCTTATCTTTGCAACTCAAGAACATATAACCAATAAACTATTTCCCCATTATCCAACTTTAAGTAGTTTGAAGGTATTGATCATTCTAAACTTGGAAAGCACTAAACAGCATTGTGGAGGAATTGCTGTGAATGTTTTTACATTCCCAACATTGTGAATATGTGATGCAACTTTAGTTCCCTGACTTAACAAGTACAATTTTTAGAACATGCTCCTCAAGATATACAACTGAGAAGAACGTTTACCAACATTAACTCAAAGTGCACAAAACTACAGGGAAATAGCCATTCGCACAACATAATTTCTAGGAAATAGTAATTACCTTTCCAATATCAAATTCTAGAGTATAACTGAATTTTATTTTATTTTTGACAGAAACCCAGCACCTTTCCAATGATCTACAAATTATATACATAGTGCATGGAGGGTTCTACATATAATCATTTCAGAAAGATAAATGCTTGAAGTCCTACCTGCTGCGCTAAATCCTGGTTGAAGTATGTGATAAGGGAAAGCTCAAGTCAACACATCTCCTCCTTGCAAAATCTGCAACAACACTCACTGAGTCGTTCAAGGTAGAACTGGAGTGCTTTGAAACACAGGCCCCTCCATTCGATTTATAGATCAAGATGCAATAAATTCATTGCAACTGTGGGTTGCAGGTTAGTTTCGAAATTTATTTTGGGAAGTTGAAATAGAGCCCAACGTGGATAATATGGATGGGGTGAGGTTATTAAAGTCAGAGTCGGGTGGCTGAAGACGACGAGATGTGACTTGTCAGTAGGTCTGTGTTGACTGAAGAATTAATTCACTTGTCTGTGTCTGATTCACTGTGTAGTTTTTTTTCTAATTGAAACATGGTAATAATGTCTAGTCCTGTTTATGCAAGATGCTTTAAATTCCGTAGTTGACGAATGACTTTGGTTTCCATTTGAATTTTGCTCTCAAGTTTTCAAATTAATAATTAATGACTAGCAAGATTTTAGGGAACATGGGGGAAATGCCTTTTTAGTTTTCTCATGAATGCATTCACCTTTAATGTTAAAGACTTTCAAAACGTACAGTAAAAGTTGAGGAAGAGGAGTCATGACATGAGGAGACACCGATTACTACAGAGGAGTATCGGTGCCCCAGATGGTGATGCAGTCAACAACCTCACGGAGAGGTTAATTGCCTGAGATAGTAGCCAGTGAACTACAGATCAGGACGTCCCACCTCTTCAAGATATACATTAGACACGACAGTTAATTCGATGCCTCTTTCCGAGTTAACTCGTTGATCCACATCTCATTGCATGTCTATGTTGGAATTTCCTATGTACATATGGAGTTCTCATTTAGTTTTCAGTTTCAGTTAACTGATACAAGTTGTCAGTTAACTTTCATATCAATAAGGACTTGCATGTTGCAACATCCATTTCGTTTAGTTTTAGTCCAGTTAACTAAGATAGTCTTTCCAGTTAACTGTATAGTTGCATACATTTAGGTTTAGCAATAAATCTTGCATGCTTGCAAGACTCATGTTAACTCAAGGAGATTTTAGGGTTCCCTACTCCTTTGAGGTCTATAAATAAGAGCATTCTTGCTCATTGTATTCTTTAACTTTTATTATATATACGATTTGTTACAACGATTGTTAAGGATGTAGAATAGACGCCTCAATTTGGGTGCAACTTTCTGATTTCTCTATTGATTTACATGCATTTATCAGTTGAACACAATGATATCTATATGGGTTGTTGTATTTGATTTGGTTCCTTAAATCATGTGATAAGGCTGTGTATCTGACTTATCCCAATTGATTCACAGCCTGGTTAGAGGATTCGTTGGCCTCTTGGAGCAGCCTTGATCTTCTACCGAACTTAAGTAATATTTCCCAATCTGATCCTCCCTTCCTAAGTCTTGTTCTTCTCTTTATATCCCTTGTGATGGGAAGAGAGGTGACTGTTTTGTATCAAGGGACATGTCTTTCCTTTTAAGTTTTAACTGATTGATGCCTTTAATTATATTCGTTTTTAATCAGTAAGGTAACCTTAATAAACTCGTTCTTATCAGATACACTAATCGTGTCAACCCTCAATGGTCAATGTAAGGTAGCGCTGTTGGTCTCACCGACTTCCATTGATCAGTAAGGTAGTGCCACATAACAATGACCCATATTGGAGCATCTCATACAAATAATGTTTATTCAGATTCTTTAGCTATGCGGCTAGATGAAGACAATAGTTGGTATTAGAACATGCTCCATGTCAGCATCATTTTATACATTCCAAGGATGGTGATACTGTTAGGATGTAGCACATAATACCAATTGATCTAACAATCTCCAATAAGGCTATCGATCAGTGCCAATGCCACATACAAGAACAAACCTTCCTTAATAAATACCTTATAAGCTCTACGATCAATTTCCCTTGTCGTATCCAAAGTCTCTAAGATCGTAAGTTATAGGAAAATTGCCTAAGACTTGGTATTCGTATGTCTCCTTTAATAATAATTCAAATCTTAATTTCAGCTTGCTTTAATTATTATTTCTGTTGATAGTTCGCCGCCCTCCTTGATCTTAATTTATATTTGTAGATTATATTTTATGTATGTTTTATTTAAATTATGATTTGTATTATTATATTTTGTATTTTATATTTGTAATTTATTTCATTTATAATTTGTATACTATATTTTGAATATTATATTTTGTATATTTTATTTTGTGTATTGTATACTTAATGGTAATGATAATACTCAGATTTATTATGGTTATTCCAATCCTTGGTAATCATGATTTAGGAAATGGTTAGATTATTATTAATATTATATTTATAATTATAATATTATCAATGATAATTATAATTATATTTAAAATCATAATTACTCATGTTTGGATTTTGACATATATTTGTATTTTATTTATTTACTTGTCTTTAAACACTTTATAGCTTAGTGTTACAATTTTGGGGGACATGACAGTCCTCCCCCCCCAAGATTGCTTGTCCTCAAGCAATCACAATTCCAAACGTCTTTTCACTTCAATAGTTACAGCTCCTCAACTCAAGAATCAGTTTGACAAACAAGATTTAACTAATCTTTTAAGCATAAGACACCATGGAGTAATCTTGTCTGAAGACACATCTGGAATGAAGCTAACACAAGGAAACACTTAATGAAGCATAAATATACGTATATTTCGGGATATATGTGGATTACAAAGTATATTCATAAATACACATAAGTCGCATAGTGTGAATGCACGCAAGTCGCAAGATATACACATGAATACAAGAGAGACGGTATACACATAAATACCAGTCACAAAGTATACACATGATCACACACAAATCACCATGTAAGTCACAAGGTATTCACTTGAAGGAGCTTGAATACACATACGTCATAGCGTGCACTTGGGTACACTTGAATACATAAGTCATATGGTATACACGTGAATGCAATTGAATACATGTCATGCACTTGAATACGCTTGAGTACATACAGTGCACATAGGATACATGTGAATACACATAATACATGAAGTATACATATAAATACACGTAAGTCACTTGGACACATATATACGCAAGTCATAATATACACTTCATAGCTTAAACCACATGAATTAGAAATTAAAGCAGACAACCACGTAGCTTAACCAAATAGCTCAAGCAATCAACCAACTCAAGCACACAAGTGAGTAGCTCAAACACATAGGCAAGTAGCTCAACCAAGCAAACAAGTAGCTCAAGTAAGCAAGCAACTAGTTCAAGCACATAGGCAAGTAGCTCAAGCAACCCCCATCTAGTTTAAGCAACTTGACAAAGAACATTCCTCACATTCTCAAAAGTAATTATAAGAATACATCTTGTTGAAGATACATGAAGTAACATATAGATGCATGTGATACATTAAGTATAAATATGAGGCACGAATACACATAATACATAGAGTATACACAAGAAGCATGAAGCATATATGTGAATAATACATGAAGTATATGCACGAGTACATGAAGTCACAAAGCATACATATGAATACATGTAAGTCATAAAGTATACACTTGAATTCAAAGTCACAAAGTATACAAATGCAAGGTCATAGAGTATACACTCGAATACATCGTCATGAAGTATACACTTGAATTCAAAGTCACAAAGTATACAAATGCAAGGTCATAGAGTATACACTCAAATACAAATACACTCGAATGAAGTATACCGTCAGACAATTGGGAAGGGGATTCGGTGCATCCCATACTACACTGTGGACCTGTCCACCATCCCAAGGTCATCAAGTATACACATGAGTCTGAAGCATACATAATTGCGGAATATGCTAAAGTTTCCTTAATTTAAGATTGATCTTATCAACAAATAATGCAAAAAATAAGGAAAAGAATTGAATTATATTTGACTTAGCTTAAGACCAATTGTATTAGCTCTATCCAAACAACAAGTGATTGTGTGATTTCATTCAATTATTTTAACTTACTAAACAACTCCCTGCTAAGTTATTTGTTTTCTCAATCATAGGTATGGTCGAATAGGATGGCTGCAATGGGATGCCCGTAGAGTGCTCCCTCCAAGCCCAAGAGCAGATATGGCGAGCCCTCTTGGCCCAACAATGGAAGACCGCCAATCATCATTGTGGGTGGGGTACTTAGAAAGCCTCTAGCACCTGCTATCCCCTTCTGCACCTCCTATTTCCCATCTCCTACTATGATGGAGAGTTCCTCAAGTTGATCGAACCATGCAATAGTTTGGAGGAAGGATTTCCATAGGAGGCCCATAGATGCTCTCTCTAAGCCCAAGAGTGGATATCACCCCCTTGGCTTTCGATGGCATGACGCTTAGTCATCCGATCCGGGGAGTAGCGTGCCTAGAGGAGAAATCTAGTACCTGCTCAACCTATTGGTTCCATTTCTCAACCAACTACATGATTGTTTGATGATACAAACAATTGCATCTAATGATTATCATATTAACAAGTTACCCATAATTACACCATGCTATGGGAATTTATGAATTCATCAAGATATTAAGAGTTCAATGTAAATAATCTATTTACCATATGAATGTATATGCAACAATCCCTTATGACATTCAATGTATATATATCTTTATCAATATCAAATTTTTAGTATATTTATCAATTACCAATTCCTTATATATTTATCAATCCTTAATATTTGCATTCATAACATATTTAACAAATATTATTTTCTAATTATATAAAGGTATTTATGATTGTTGATTTAGAGCTATGAAAGCACTCACCTAATACTTACCACTTTGCTCTGTAGAAACCTCTTATTTCCTCAGCCAACGATGTCGCCTTCTTATTCTATGTTTCAATAGAATGATAGATCATAATGGTCTTTAATATTGCCGAGGGTGCAGAGATGTAACTAACCTTTCCTTTCTAGCCTGATCTGCATAACTCAGAATGTGTTTCTATATGTTCATAGAATATATCTTCTCATTGGTAGTTCCTTTTGTTCAGAGTATATTCATATATTTCTAACTTTCTTTCTGGCTTTATTCCCTTTCTAAAGTCTGCTGGTCTGATTAAGGCTTGGGTTTTCCTCTCATTGTTTTCCATGAAGGTCCTAAGGTCATTCTCCAATTGTTCACCCATACCTCACCTTCTTCTATGGTAAGTTTGCATACACTATTTTCACAGGGTGGCAGGAAAGTTGCTTTGATACCATTTGTAATGTCCCCTTTCTAGTGGAAGCACTTAAACCCTATTACAAGCAATCTCCACATCCACTATTGATCTGATTATTAAACTTGTGTATATATCGATGCTAATGAATAATATGCTGATGAGTATGAATATCTGCTATAAATTCTTATATATATGATTTGTTACAATGATTGTTAAGGATGTAGAATAGACGCCTCAATTTGGGTGCAACTTTCTGATTTCTCTATTGATTTACATGCATTTATCAATGAACACAATCATGTCTATATGGGTTGTATTTGATTTGGTTCCTTAAATCATGTGATAAGGCTGTGTATCTGACTTATCCTAATTGATTCGCAGCCTGGTTAGAGGATTCATTGGCCCCTTGGAGCAGCTTTGATCTTCTACCAAACTTAAGTAATATTTCCCAATCTGATCCTCCCTTCCTAAGTCTTGTTCTTCTCCTCTTTATATCCCTTGTGATGGGAAGAGAGGTGACTGTTCTGTGTCAAGGGACATATCTTTCCTTTTAAGTTTTGTTGTACCCAAAACCAAAAATTTTGCTTCACTAAGGCATTTTGCTTAATTGAGTTTTAATCTTGTTAAAGTGATGTCAGAAGGTCGTTTTTGGGCTTTTCAAATATGGAGTTGGTGTCAGTGTCATGTCAGTCTGTTACTGAAGGGATTTAAGGAAAATGAAAATCTGAACGAAAATCATCAAAATTTTCTCTCTCTGGAGAAGGGGAGCACATTCTAAATGGGCGCCCTATCTTTTAGGGGTCCAAATCCTATTTTAGGGTTTGTCACCTCCAGCAGACATTTGTCCGCATCACGTCACTTCGCAGCGAGTCATCAAGCCTGTAAATGGACCTGCTTCAGCAAGTTATGGAAGATATATAGCGCAAAAATGCTTAAAGCGAGAATTGGCTAACATCGGTGAAAAAAAAAGCTGCAGCCTTTGAAAAAAGGTTTCCATCTTTGAGGTGTCACCGAAGGTTTTGCCAAATGCTAATTCCAAGATGTTTTATTATTCCCACTTTTATTCAGCTTCAAGCACGCGATCCGGTCGCTGGTGAATCTGAAAGCCACCGGCGCTCCAACCTCAGGTCAAACGAATAAATCTTGGTCGAACATCGTGAGGAAAAGCAAAGAGCACATTTTGAGAAAGGCGCCGCTAAGCTTTTCAAGCCTTCTTTTAATGCTTTTTATGATATCGAGTATTCAATGTGGGTCCGTGAGCGTTTCGCTTCTTTCTCGCTGTTCGCCTCCTCACGGGATCGGGAAAGATACTGGTTTTTCCAGGTTATTTTGTCATTTCCCGTGAATGGCTAAGTCCTGGAATGAAAAGAGCAACTTTTCAAAAGCATACCCCTTGTTTTTCAAGCACCCCTGCATGATGTTTTCCCGGAAATGCAGCGCCCGTACCAAGTATGCAATGAGGTCGTACCTTCGCAGTTGAACCCGATCCACCGGGAAGTTGGTAAAATGTAAGTTATGCAGCTGATTTTATCTCTTCAGACGTAAATGCGACAAAATCCTGATCTGTTCAGGAAAGCAGCCTTTGAAAAAGGCGCTTGATTTTGCTCGGGATGTCGGGTCAGCTTTAAGGGTTTTAAAATTTCAAGATAATTCTCGGATCGGGCCTTACTTAGTCATGATGCACTACAACTAATCTAGAAGCCGGGCCAACCAAAGGTCGAGGATGAACAGAGGTCCCGGCAGAGGTTTTAGCTTAAATTTTCATGAAATTTGGCTAAGTCTGGAATTTGTCTTAAGAGTTCAAAGTTGGATTTTCGAAAGAGAGTTGAATGGACGCCTTAACTAGAGTTCTGACTGCAGTTAGACTAAACGTTTTCTGGGTTGTCATCTTCAGTTCGTATATTGGCATGTTGAGTGATCTTTCAGTTCGCATGTCAAGTTAACTAGTTTGCATGTTCAGTTAACTATCTTGCATGTTGAGTTAACTTGATTGCATGTTCACTTAACTGAAGATTATTCTTGAATGTCAACTGGAGTTTACATGCATGGCAAATTTGGTTGCAATTGTGAATTTTGTGTGAAGTTGGCGCTTCATTAAGTTTTAACTGAAGTTCAAGAAGGGACGGCGTGATTGATGAAGCATAAATTTGTGAAGTATGGCGCATTTGAATGTTAACTTCACTTATCAAAAGGGTCGCCATATTTAGAATTTTAGGATGAAGCATAGTTTTGTGAAGCTACGCATTTTATAAAGGACAACTTAAGTTCCAGAAGGGTTGTTATTTTTAGCATGTGAAGTTGGCGCGTTCACTTCTTGAAGGCCAACTGAAGTCATGAAAGGGTCGCTATTTTTGGAATATTTATTGCATGAAAATGGCGAACTCATCTCAATTAAGATTGTCAACTTTAGTTATCAAAAGGGACGCCTTAGTTCAAATTTGTGAATCTAAAGTAAGTTTGAAGAATGGCGAACCTAATATGGATTACTAAACTGAAGTCAAAGTTGCATGAAGTTGTTTACTGAAGATTGAGAAGGGAAACCCTAATGCATGGCGATTTATTTAGCATATCTGAGTTTCAGTTAACTGGAATGAGGTCCAATCACAAGCCAAGCGCACTTTTCATGGAATTCATGCCTTATGCGAATTTCATAGATGAAAATCTATTTGACCAAGCAATGGTGTCCATTATTTCATCTTTAGCTTCGAAGTTCGTATTCTTCTTGAGCGACCAGCAAGCTAAAGGTGCTACAGGTGTCCGAATTCAGCGTTCTTCATAGCAACGAGTTCAGATTGTTCAGAGGAAGGCGATTCTAGACTTTATTTTCACTTTGCATGCAGGTTTTATCAAATTCCAAGGAAGAAGTTGGTGGATTTTTCAGAAGCAGACAAGCAAACCTTTCTATCTTCTATCTTATTTCTTCTATTTCTCACCTTAGGTACTTTCTTCGCATGTCAAAGAAATTCAATACATATTCAGAATCTGATCATCTGGGTTCGCATATTTCAACATTTGTAGCAAAACCCACGTCTTAGATTTTTTCGAGGAAATCGCCCCGTAGCCTTCATTCTGAAGCTTTGTGCTTTTTTCCGAGAATTTCTTTGCATGTGGGCTTGAAACACATCTTTTTGACAATCGCATCATATGGGTTTGTTCAGAATTCCGTTGTTTGCAAAACCCATGTTCCAGATTTTCTCAAGAAAAATTGCCCCGAGAAGCTCTAAAAACCCCTGCAATTCTCGATTGAAGAATCTTTGCATGTTAAGCTAAACGACGTGTTTTCACAATTCTGACATTGTGGGTTGTCTTAGAATCATTTTCCAGACAAAACCCATGTCTCAGAATTTTTGGTGAAAATTATCCTCCGACAGGGTATTTTTAGCCTCACCAGGGGCCATTTTAGCTTTTCAGATAAAGTTGTCAGAATATAGCCGTGTTCACAGTCAACGGGCAAGTTTTTCAGAAGGTGGTTCAACTAGACTAAATTCAAGACCAAATCGGTCTTAATTTAGGTTTTCATCAGAGCAGCTGACAATGAAGCGTTAAGTTGCAAAAGAAACAGAGATCACTTCATTTACGGAGCCGCCGAAGTCACTCGGATCCTATGCCATTATCTTCATGAAGATGGTACCTACGCTGATCTCGAGGTTGTACAAACCGGAAGCCTTGCCACCCGATAACTCCTGGAAGGAGGTTTCCGCGGCTGCTGTCGAGAATGCTCGCGACTCGCCGCCGTAAAAGCCACTCAAGATGTTAAAGCATTTAAGCATGCATACAAAGAAAAGAGGGAAGTAATAAAGAATTGAAGAGACAGATTATTGCTTTAGACAGTATCAAAGTGCCAGATGACAGAGAAATTGATGAGTTCTTGGTCGAAGTGTTAGACCGAGATGACATGGAGTGATCTACCAGTTGGAACCTGCAATTAATTTCGAGGATTGAGTCATGAGCAGCAGTTAACTCGACCTTCAGTCTTGAGTTTACTTGCTGACTTAACACATGCTTATCTCGTCCTTGGAATTATCATCAATACAAAGGGTTAGGCTCTCAGCTAATCGAGGGTAGTGTCCAGTTAACTTTGTTTTAAATAAGGACGTGCATGCTTGCACATGGTCCATTTAGGTTAAATGTATCTGTTAACTAATGGTAGCTTTCCAGTTAACTATATAGTTTATTTCATTAGGGTTTAGTAATAAATCTTGCATGCATTGCAAGATCAGGATGACTTCCAAGGTGATTTTAGGGTTCCCTACACCTTGATGTATATAAATAAGTTGTTTCTTTGCTCATTTGTAATTAACTTTGCTTGAGAGAGTAAAATATTAATATATGCTGTGGCTCCTCTACCCAGTTCCTCATTGCTCTTTTGGTATTTGTTCAGCGTCTTTGCTATTACAGTTGATTGTTATGCCACATAGGGTTTCATGCGATTGTGATAGTGAATTCTTTCCATAGTTTAGATAAATCCGTTTTGTGCATCTTTACCATTACGATCAATTGTTATGCCAGATAGGGTTTCATGCAATTGTGATGATAAATCTGTTTTGTGAAGTCTTACCATTATGATCAAGTGTTATGCCACATAGGGTTTCGTGAGATTGTGATGATAAATCTGTTTTGTAAGTCTTTACTATTTTGATCAAGTGTTATGCCACATAGGGTTTCATAAGATTGTCATAGTAAATTCTTAAATCTGTTTTGTGCCCAATAAACTTGTCTAGATTGAGCTGATAGATGCGCCACCTTGCCTTCAAGTAGAATTGCTTGAACTAGTTTATCCAATTAAGGTAAATTCAAAACCTTATACGTTTCTCATGCCATTTCTTAGAAATTTGGATAGAATTTAAGTTATTAAGTTTAGTTGTAGTTAGTGAATCTGCGAAACCAGAGAAAATTCTCAGCTGCAACGTATATAGTTTTTGAGAAAGCCTTGTACCTCTACAGCTGAAACAAAAAGACAGGAATTAGTTTAGTTTATTTCCCTTTGCAGGTATTTTTGTCAAATCACAATGAGGGAGCTTCCCCTCCTAATTTGAAGAGCACTCATTGCGTAGTGTGCATAGCTGTCCGTACCAACTCTTACTCCAGAGGTGCTAGTTGTTACGCCAACAAGTTTTAACTGATTGATGCCTTCAATTATATTCGTTTTTAATTAGTAAGGTAACCTTAATAAACTCGTTCTTATCAGATACACTAATCGTGTCAACCCTCAATGGTCAATCTAAGGTAGTGTTGTTGGTCTCACCGAGTTCCATTGATCAGTAAGGTAGTGCCACATAACAACCCGTATTGAAGCATCTCATACAAATAATGTTTATTCATATTCTTTAGCTATGCAGCTAGATGAAGACAATAGTTGGTATTAGAACATGCTCCATGTCAACATCAGTTTATACATTCCAGAGGTGGCGATACTGTTAGGATGTAGCGCATAATACCAATTGACCTAACAATCTCCAATAAGGCTATCGATCAGTGCCAACGCCACATACAAGAACAAACCTTCCTTAATAAATACCTTATAAGTTTTGCGATCAATTTCCTTTGTCGTATCCAAAGTCTTTGAGATCGTAAGTTATAGGAAAATTGCCTAAGACTTGGTATTCGTATGTCTCCTTTAATAATAATTCAAATCTTAATTTTGGCTTGCTTTAATTATTATTTCTATTGATAGTTCGCCGCCCTCCTTGATCTTAATTTATATTTGTATATTATATTTTATGTATGTTTTATTTAAATTATGATTTGTATTATTATATTTTGTATTTTATATTTGTAATTTATTTCATTTATAATTTGTATATTATATTTTGAATATTATATTTTGTATATTTTATTTTGTGTATTGTATAATTAATGGTATTGATAATACTCAGATTTATTATGGTTATTCCAATCCATGGTAATCATGATTTAGGAAATGGTTAGATTATTATTAATATTATATTTATAATTATAATATTATCAATGATAATTATAATTATATTTAAATCGTAATTACTCATGTTTGGATTTTGACATTTATTTGTATTTTATTTATTTATTTGTCTTTAGACGCTTTATAGCTTAGTGTTACAATTTCAGGGGACATGACATTCATTTAGTTAAATATAATGTTGGTTTGATCGTTCATTGTGTGTGTGTCTCATTATATGCAATTTGCTGTCCCAGTTTTATTCTTGTTGTGATTAATAAGCTTTGTTTCATATCTACACCTTGGATAGGGGTTCCTCCTTGGGAATTTAGAAATAGAGTTTATCGTTTGATGTTGTGATTAATAGTTTTGCTTTCATATCTACACCTCGGGTAGGGTTTCCTCCTCCTTGGGAATTTAGAAAGAAAGATTGCCATTTAAGTGGTGTCCAATAGGCTTGTTTCATATCTACACCTCGGATAGGGGTTCCTCCTCCTTGGGAATTTAGAAATAAAGTTTGTCATTTGATGTTGTTACCAATAACCTTCATATCAGCCTACGCCTCGGATAGGGGTTCCTCCTCCTTGGAAATCCTGGTATAAAGTTTATCGACTAAACATTCCCTGCTCCTAAGTCCTCATGCTCTGTTTTTCTTGAGGAAATAGGATAGTTTTAGCATTAGCCTAGTTGTAGTTAAGAATCTGCAAAACCAGAGAAAAACCTTAGCTGCAATGTATTGGTTTTCTTAACCTTGTGCCTCTTCCCGCTAAGTCAAAAAGATAGGATTTAGAATAATTTACTTTTTCACGCATATCAGCAAAAGAGGGAGCTTCCCCTCCTAATTTGAAGAGCAGTTCAACTGTTCATAGCTTTCCATTGCCAATACGCACTCCAGAGGTGCGAATTGTAACGCCAACATGTTGGAAGATAGAAAAGACTTTGTGAGCTCATTTTCAAACTCATGATGGGAAAATATTTTGAGAATACATAGGTTTTTACCAGCTGCTTTGTAAGGATGAAAACCTTTACAAGGATCACCCACTTTGATTGTGGGAGATCAATCCTGGTGGATTCTATAGGTGGCTTCATCTAGGAGTCATTTAGGAGCTTTTATTCAGTTTTGCTAAGTTTTGGAGGGTTTCATATCAGAGAATTTGAAGCACAATTGGAGGTAAGCACAGCAAGTTGAAGGCTCCATATTTCAGATTTTTGAAGGCACTTTATTCTGGTCATACCCTTCATAGGCAGGTCGTACACCTCCTCGAGGGGCGTGTGGCTTAGGGAACCCAAGCGCCAAGTTTTGGAGCAGATTGTTGGGGGTTTTTGAGGCGCATAGGTGGGAGAAACACTCAGCAATTATTGGAAGAGTGAACCAGCAAGGTCTTGTGGAGTTATTAGGTTTTTGGTATGAAACTCTTGTATGGCAGACTCCAAATATTTAAAAGGGTCCATAGGAAAATAACAATAAAAATGGAAAAACATTGTGAATATAATTACAAGTTATTCCAGCTGTCGGTTTCTCAAATGAAGTGTTTTCTTTGTAGAATATCCTATATAATATATAAGTACACATCTAGTGAAGAAAAAAATTCAAAATCTTGATGACAAATGCACAAATCATTGTAGAAACTTGTCACAAGAACTCACATACTCTACAAATGTCAGCTCAATATTCAAAAAAAATTTGTTTATATGTAAGCCATTGCCTCTCAGAAGAATTTAGATTTAGTATTAAAAATCACAAAATTATATATATTTTGACATCCTCCATACAGTTTTTTTAATATAAACTACATTGTTCTTTTTAATAAGTCAAAATATGATTGTACTATTTATTCGATCTTGTTTTAAAAATCATATTATTGTAGAAATACAGTCAATGGTCCAATTTGACCAAATTCAGTAACCTTGAAAAATGTGATGCATGTTTTTAATTTGAAAAAAGATGTTTCAATTGGTTTAATCAAACATAATTTGCTTTGGTGCGAAATATGAAGAAAATGCAAATTTTATAGATACTAATAATCATAGTTGCAAAACTCTACAATTACTCACAGGCCAAAACCGGTGGTGAGTAACTTGCTAAAAACTCAGTGCTGAATTTTTAAAAAGCTTGCAGCAATTTTTGCATGAAAAATCATTAAAAACTCACAAACATTTGTTATTTTTGTGTGAAAACCCATCAAAAACTAATTAAAATTGGTTTTTCTGCCAAACATTAAAAATTTAATGTGATTTCAAGCATTTTTAGGACACAATTGAGGATGACTATGATGACTTAGGTCACACAATTGGAAGCGTGATAACAAAGGTCTTTTTCTACCTTTAATCTGTTTGGTCCTTGCTCGGCCCTTCCATGAATACGGTAAGCTGATCTACAAGCACTATTGTTTTGTTTTGCAGATCGGCTTACAATTATATTTTGATAAATAGTAATCATTATTATTCTTGTTACTAGATTCATGGCTATACTTTGCTTGTGGTGGATTGATGGTTGATATTTGTTGGAAGGATGAACAACAATATTTCTCATATGGCATTTATTATGATACTTTGCATTTGATGGTTGATATTCATTGGAAACTTGGAAGAACGAACATCAATATTTCCCATATGGCATTTATTATGATACTCTGCATTTGATGGTTGATATTCATTGGAAGGATGTGTTGGGATTTGAAGCAGGATTGGAGCAATTAATTAAATGAATTAAATAATGCAAATCATAAATAATTGACAGAAAAGAGAACGAATTCACAAAACAATAATTTTTAACATGGTTCACCCTTTGGGCTACATGCAGAAAACAGCAATCCGAATTTTATTTATTCTTCCAACAAAAAATACAAAATACATTATCCTACAGCAATATGTTGTGTGCTCACTTCAAAATTGCGCTCACGGTTTGCTCAACACACTCCATGTTGCTACGTTCACTTTGTACAAAACCGCGACAACTCTACCCACCTCGCGCATGACTTGTTGTGTGTAACTTCCATTTCCACATGAATATTGGTTTTCCAAATCCGCAACAAAGAAAACTGATAACCGTTGGAGGCAGTTTACAAACTGATTTCAACTGGAATTTGCAGCGAATTTCCTTTATTAAAATTGGGTGATTTTTGCTTCAAGGGTACTGCCCCCAACAGTCCCTAGACCCCCATTGTGGGCTTCACCCCGAGCCCCCCCTACACTCCACCGTTAATTATTTTGGGGGAAAACTGCGTCTGGAAAAGTGATCAAAATCTTATCCTAGAGCATGATCAGGCTACACATACCAACAGGATGAATATCAACATTCCTCATATGATATTTACTAGGATTCTAGGATGATAGCAAAGACTTCTCGCATTGATTAAAACTTGAAGTTCATATGTATTCAAAGGTTGAACTTTTTTATTGTCTATGATATATATTAAACTCAAATTTTGATTTATATATGATATAAATGAGTAATATGTTCTACAAATTCAGTATATATGTGTGTTTTCAAAGAATATTTTTAAAAATATATGTATTATCAAATTTTTGATAAATTCATTGAGTTATTGCCAAGTACCAAGTCTTCAAGAATTTTGGGTCTGCTAAGTTATTGCAGAGTGAGTTTTTTAACTATGCTAATAATGAACCCGCACAAGTAGATAGAAGACAACTAGTAGAACTGACTTGAGTGTATGCCATGCATCATGACCTCCAAAACATAATAAACAAAATCCAATCAATGGTATACTTTTTACAAAAGATCTGAGAAAAACTTCAAGAATTCCACTTTGAATATGTTAGGTAATATAGTTCCAGCAGAATAATTTACATTGGCAAATAATTGGAAATTAATCAATGGATCAAATTGGAGCTAGTTCCTCAATAAAAATATTGCAACACTTAAATAAATGATTCTAAAGGAATACTAACATGTTTGGGACGGAAAATATTTAATTTTCTTCTTTTGTTGCTTACGGTAGTTAATTGCACTTGTTACCCCCTTACCAATTACTTGTAATTTGGTTATCAAAGAGATAGAACAGAATCAAATGTGAAGAGATAGAATCCAAAAAATCCTTTACCTAAAGGCTAAAGTTTAATCCCAGCCTTAGCAAAACTGTAGGGCTTCTATTGTCCTGACCACAAATATTGCAATCAGATATAAATGCCCACAATGACATCAATCTAAGAATAGACCATGAATTAATATGCTCTATACATTATTAAAGAACCTTCAGTTCTGTACCTATAGAGAAATTGTAGAGTTGTTAGAACCTTAATGGAGTGATCCATAAAGACCTCAAACTAAGACTGCTGAGCCAATGAAAATCTACAGGAAAGAGATACGGTTTATAGAATGAACTTGATGCTAGCAGCCAACATAGGTTTTCAAAAGCACCAAACTAATTTATAACAAGAGAAACAAACAAAAATATAAAGAATTTGCCATATAAGGTCGGATCTCAAATACAATTTAAGATCTAAATGACTAACTTATAAAAGAAATGAATCAGTAGGACAAAATTGGAAGACTAAGATGTTTAGATAGATCAGTAGGAAGTACATAGGAATAACAGGGTAAGATGGTAGGTATTAGTTATCCATGAAGAAATGAAGAATGATAAAGGGTTAGATCATGGTGTACAAAGAAATTTTAGGACAACAAGCTTGTAGGTAAGTTTAGTAGACCTGCATAGAAGACAACAAGCCTACATTGATTTCACTTAACCTACAAAGTGAAGAGGAGGAGCTCATTAGTCAATGGAGGAAACAAAACTTCCTAAGATCAAGGATACAAGAGAAGATATGGATAGACAAATTTATCCAAAGTACACAAATTATTTATATGCTTTAGGAGCCTATGACTATTACAAATCATTAGTACAAAAAAATTCAATATCAATGTCAAGTAGGTATTTTGGATTCATTAACATTATAGAATCATGAAATGGTGGAAGAGGATGGTTTTGGCATCATTGGTTTAAGATAAATGAACTTTCATTATATATGAGTTGATATGTGCACATACTTACTGATAGCTGATTGGAATAGTAAAATGCACCTTAGAATTACTTAGATGACAAACAAATTCTCATAAAAGATACAAAGATGGCATAAAAGGTTAAAACTGATGAGCACACAGTTATACTGAGAGGGGGGGGAGGGGGGCAGGGTGAATCAGTGTAACACAACTTTTACCAATTTAAAACTTTATCAATCATAATAACATTATTTACTCAACATCAATAATCATGCACATGAGAAGAACACAATAACACCGATATTTATGTGGAAACCCTTGCGGGAGAAAACCATAGTACAAATAATGTACTTTATATATTTATGTGAATTACAATGATTGTAGGCACCAACCTACTAGAGGCACCAACCTACAGGAAGCACCAACTCCCTCAATTTGTAGGCACCAACCCCCACTTGCCAAGCACCAACTTAGCAAAAGATAATAACTTCAAGAACAATGTTCCACCTTCAATGTTGCTTCGTCAACGGATGATGGACAATTCTGCTCAAATATCTCCTTCAAATCTGCTTATAATCCTGATTTGTATCTTCTTCAATATGCTCCAAAGTCTTCCTTAATCTTGCATGAAACCTCCTTTACAAATCTTCATTATGCTATATTCATATATCTGCTGTTAGATATCTGCTCTTCTACGACTGATTATTCATGTTTTCACTTGCACATCTCATATGTTTTTTATATCTTCATGAACTATTGTGTATATATGATGAACACACTTTACTCCACACAAATATCTTTAATATAAATCAAATTTGCTCTTCATACTTCTGCTATCCCTCTTATTTATGCTCAGAAAATATTCATTACACCACATTCTCATTCACTCACACTCTTTTATTACATCATCGCTCTCACACTTTGCAAATCTGATTTTAAATTCGCATAAGTATGTTGATCAAGCTTTGCAACTTTTGGTGAAATAACACATCATAAATCTGTTCTTGCACCCTTTAGAAAAACTGATTTGGTTTGTATCTTTTCAAATCATAAATCGTACCCATTCATAATAGTCTGAATTTACATAAACAAACCGTACCTTTTCATTTTTAAATCATGCCATTAAAATGTTATTCCATCCCTCTTGAATGAGGCACTTCATTAAACAAATCGTGCCTCTTTTATGAAGTATCGCTTCTCTTCATAACTTCCGTTTTGTTAAATCTGATCTTTTTAAAATAAATCGCACCTTTTCTTATCATGATTACTTTATAATAAATCTGCTTTAAAACAAATAGTTGCCTTTTCTTTGCATATAAGACAAATCTTGTCTTTTATGGATTTTGTCTTATTCAATATTTGTCATATATGCTTTTTAAACAAATCGCCACCTTTGCAAAGACATTATTCGTCTTTATTCATTTTTGTCTTTATTCAGATTTTCGTCTTATTTGCCCCTTTTGTTTTATGTGGCTCCACAAACATTTTATCTGTTATTTAATGATTTATGACTGCTGCTTCTTAGACTTTGATCATTGCTGTGAGTACCTTTGTTCTGAGACAGATTCAACTCAAAACAGAGTTCTATGTGATAGATGTGTATTGAAGATGTCTATGCATAGCTTTCATATATAATCTGATTTTGTAGTCAATGACAATATCCAACAATCTCCTTATTCTTCCTTTGTCATTAATGATAGCAAACTTCTTCTTTGTACCTTTGACATCAATGACAATAGTTCCAACAAAAACAATTATGGTAAACCATAGATTTTTCATATAGAAAATTATAATTCATTCATGTTACCATTTTAATTCACATATTTCAATGTGACACAAACGAAACAAACGTGCAGTAGAACCACTCTTTGAAATAGAAGGTGAAGCTCCCTATAAAATTAATCTAATCTGGACAATATGTTCCTGCTATTACAATACAGTTACAATTTTTTCTAGGGTGATTCCTACTTATGTTGAATAAAATTGTGTATCTTTTTGGATTCACCCAGGGTGAAAGATTGACACAGACTTCAATGCAAGACAAAAGGGTTTGTATGTTTTTTGACTAAAAGAAAAGTCTACAACTACATGCTTGCACTATTCAACTAAAAATAGATACCGAATAATGCATGTACACTAAAATTGAATAGGTTTCAATACAAAGACACTGCCACTTCGATAAATTAAATTAAGAAATTGATACAAAGCCACAATTTTTGACTTTGAACAAACCTACAATACATTGTGTGCAACTTGCTATAATAAATTTATCCTCCCTTACTACACATAACAACACACTTCAATAGAAATTTAAAAAAAAAGATGGGCATAATAAGTCACATTGAATGAATAGTGAAATTTGGATTGACAATAATGTTGAATCACAATTCCAGCAACAAGTAGGCATGAGAACTACCATTAAAAATCTAAGCACAAATGACACTTATTTATAATGCTTACAAAGTTATTTCATGAAAATTTAATAAAAAGATAATTGCTACTTCTACTTTAGAAACCGCTAGCATGCAATGCAAGTCTTATTATAAAATCCTATCCTATAAAACTAAAACTAAAACCATGCAATTATTAGTTAACATTATGGTAAAGATTATTACAAACTAACTCATAGAAGTTCACATGACAAGAGATCCAAAGATAGATGACCTAAAAATAGTTGACTATGAACTAAAACTAGAGATGGATAAAAATAGCACAAAAGCTAAAAATAACACAACCTACATATAGAGAATGCTAAAATTAGAGGAAAGCTAAAACTAGCATGGGTTATAAATAGCAAAACTTAGAATATGCTCTTTCCTCTAAAAAAGGCAATAGAAAAAAAATAGCTCAAGACTTTTGTATAGGTGGCTTTGAATGACTTTGATTTTTCTGTAGTTGTTCCTTTGATCATGGCTAACCCTCTAAAGACATCTAAAATATCTTGAAAATGATGGTGTGAATATAAAGTCTTGTACCTAGTAATTTACCTTGCTAGGGACTTAGGGGACTTATTCACATGTTAAGTTTACTTAGGATATAAGATTCTTTTTAGAAGTCTTAATTGGCTTTTCTATAACTTATCTAGCTTTTATGCTGATTCCTAGGTAGTTAGTTTGTTAGTTGTCAAATGTCATAGGATTAAGACACATGTCACAATCATGTTCAATCCTATTCCACACCTTTCCTATATAAGGAAGGTCATTTTACTCATATGTAACATACTTCATACCTCATCATCATTTTGATAGGTCTTAATATCAAGCAAACTCATATTCTTGCATACTCTCTTGTAGAAGGTTTTCATTGTTTTTGCAGGTGGTCTTGGGTGTTGAACGAATCTTTAGCTCTTACATGGTATCAGAGCCAAGACTTGCAAAACCCTTCTCAAATCTAAGGGTTGAGCTATTTCTAGTGAGAGATCTACGTTATTTTTACTAAGGTTGAGTATGCTCTTCTCTTGCATCATATGATGACCTAGAGAATTAGAAAAACTTGAAAGAAATACTAGATTTGGGGTTTTTCTTTGATTTTTTTTATTGCAGGTTAATTTTGGCACTTGTTGGAGGTAATTTGAGCTCACCATTGAGTCCAAGGCATCTAAGAAAATCAAGATTTTTATTTCGCTAAAATCCAACATATTTTGCCAGATCTGCGAGGGTTTGAAGTTGGGAGGTGGTTACCAGATTCAGGAGGTAGCTGATTTTTTGGAACACTTTGGGAAAAAATAACCCTTCCATTGCGTCCAGAAGGCCCAAAAAACCCCATTTTCATATAAAATACTTCATATTTTGAAGAAAACTTATTTTTGGTAATTTTTTTTTAAAATTGGGCAACTATCTTAAATTTGACGGCCAAATAACCGTCACGGTGGAATGTGTTAAATTTCAGGGTTAAACAACCGTCATACCAACGCTCAACCCTATTCTCCAGCTTCTAGTTGCATGGGGACCACCCACCAACCCTTAGGGGGCTTAATTTTGGCCCCTCATGTCTTAATTGGGCAGTTTTCTTAAAATTGTCATAACTTTTGACTTGAGAATGAGATTTTTAAAAACAAGATATCGTTGGAAAGCTGGTTTCAAGCACTTTCCAATGGTATAGGTATTATTATCAGATTTTACTCCTAGAATATTTTATTGCTATTTGAAGTCATATCTCCCATTTGGACCTCCCAGCTCATAACTTTTTGCCTGGATCTCCATTTTTTCGTGATTTTTGCGAAATCAGAAAGGTACGAAGGATCTCTATCATTGTGCGCATGCACTTTTTCCAAATTCAGCCCCAGTGTAATGACCTGGTTCTTGCGTAAATTAAAAATTTTCCAATTCTCACTTTAAACATGTAAAGGTAACAAGTAACAAAGATAATACAATAAAAAAATTTCCTTTCTTTATTGATAAATACGTACAAGTTACAATATGTTTCCACAAGAATTCCATTTTCATTGAAAATATAAATCAGAGTTCAAAAGTAATACAGTTACATACATAGCTCGTAAGCTTTTGCACAAATAGAAGTAAGAAGGTCCAGGAGTCTGTCCTTTCAAATCTTGGTACATCAGCCGCTTGCTGTGGAGGAGAAACATCACTCGGGCGCTTTTCCGCCAACCACGGACTTTATAATGCGGTCCCCCGCACGATCATTTTGCAATGAACGGCCCTCCCTTCGAAGAAGAGATTGGTAGGGTATCATTTAACGATTACCAACTGAGCATAGTGTTGTGTCCTACACAACTAGAACCTTGCTATTTCACAATCTTGATCTAGTACTCGGATCACAATGAACTGACAGTGTAGTCTCAACTATCTCACACCTAAGTGGATGTCGTACCTTTCACTACTTTGGCCAAAGTATTCTCATTCAGTACTTCGAATGAAGGTCATCTATCATAAACACTACTCAGGGCCGATTTGACTTGAGGCTTCCTTACTCTACGCATAGATTTTATCCTTCATTGGGTAATCCGTCACCCCAGATATCCTACAATCATACGAACCTACTAGAAATGAGACAGTCTACAAGTGTCTTGTATCAACCCTCCTAATTAGGAAATCTTTATCCTAGGAGTACTTAGCTTGCCTCTGTTATACTAATAACTTAAGCTAAAAGACTTTACTTGATTCTGCCTTCATTTCGTTCCTAGTAGATAATAAGTACATCTACGTATTCTCCATATACAGAGATCATACTCAACATGCAATAGTCATTCAAAATGCAAATAAATCCCTCCCTTTTATCTTTTTCCGTTATTTCTCTTAAATGTAAGATAAGTAAATTAATCCCTTAAGCTCTTTACTCATATAATCCCTTTTCCACAATCCTTTAATCATTGAAACCGTATATACTCCTCATATGGAGTTCATACATATTTCATACCTTAATGCAAAACACACACTAATGCAAACAGGTTTTTACTCCAGAAAACATGCATAACTATTCCTTAAAGTAATTTGCTTACATGGTGCAACATAGAACCATTTCTTTGTTTATCTTAACTGAAGTATTGAACTCAATGCAATTCCTTAACTATGCACATTCAGTATTTACTCTTTTAGATATCTATCAAGAAATACGCTCTAGAACATGAAAGAAGAAACATCATGCCTGGTATATGCCTTTCCCTTTAGAGGATGAACTTGATTGTGTTTGCAGCTCCTCAGACCTCCAACGAAAGACTTCCAGCACTCTCAGACCAGTCTCAAACTCTTCCTCGGAAATTAATTACTTGCTACAGCTGTGATTAAGAGCTTCTTCCAGCACTGTTTTGGCAGTGGCTCTCAAATGAGGATGGTGGAATGCAGACTATCCCTCTTTTAATATAAAGCTTCTTCTCTCAGCACTCTCCCTAAACAAACTTCTATTCTGAAAATTACTATTTCTCTTCCTCTCTACAAGGTATTCTAAGCATAATCTGGTAAATGCAGCTGGTACAAATTTCTCATTCTCACACTTTGATTAAAATGATGCAATGCAACATAAATTACTTACAGCAGAAGCTTCTAAACTCAACAGGACGACTTCTTCAATTCGTCAAAGATGAATTGCGCAAATATCCTTTGATGGATGAATGGCGAGTATTTATAATCCCGAATTGCAACAGTTTTCCACAATTTTGGGTATGCAAAATGACAACCAAGCTTCAATACTCAGTCAAACGTCACTTGGCGGATTCTTAAACCCTAAGTCATTAAAAATGGAGGTGATTCGACTTCCTTCAAGCCAGCGAATCATGAATAATTCAACTCGAAACTGTAAAACGCCACCTACAAGTTAATGCGCATTTCAATAGGTAGGGATAAGTAAATATCAATGCTGAGACTAAGTCCCTTATCAGAAGGCGTCCACATTTCAGGCTGTGAGCGCCCTCTTTCTAGCCGCGCTTGAGAATTTCTTTCCATTTTCTGCGTTTTTCCTTCATCCGCCATTTGACGGGTAAGGCTTTCTTCAGTTTTTTCCTTTAAAGTTATATTTCGACTTTACATTATGAAGTACTTTATTTCCATTCGAAATGTTTTCACGGGATATGGCATTTCATTTTAAAATGATTTAAGGTTCCCAATTAAATCGTTTTTAATAGCCAAGGTTCGATATTTCTTAATTGATTTATTCAATTTATTTCCATAGTTCAAATTAAAGTCTTTAATAAATACTTTAACTAATCAATAGATGAATTGATTTCCCAAGTTACTCAAGGTAATATAAGATTCATATATTTATATATATATATATATTTAATATATATATTTACATATTTTTATTATAGATTTATTTACTCCAATATATATGTGTATATAAGTATTAATATTTAAATATATTCAAATATATACATTTATATATTCAAGTAAAACTATAATATAAATATATATTTTTATATTATTAAATATATATAATTATTTACACATATACGTTTTCATTGTTGGATATGTATATTGTGAGCCAGTCAGCATACTTTCAATATACATACATACGTATTCGTAAAAATATGATTTTATGTAAATTCCAATTTACTATTAACATCATTATTCCCAGGCAATAGGTAACGTGGTTATATATATATATGTATATCACTGTACGCAGTGTACACGTAAATGTATGTATACCATGTTGACACGTACGTATGGGCATATCCATCTGCCAAACATACGTATGTATTGACATGTATATACATACTTACTTGACCTATTAACATATATCCATTCACGTTTTCCATATCATGGTTAAAGCACAGTAAGTCAAACAAATAAGTAATCATCACTTTTCAAAGCATAAAGTAAACATAACTCCAAGCCTAAGGATGACTTATCTAGACCAATCATAACTGACTTGGTTTCTTAGAACCTATACTGACGTGTGTGTATGCTCATATGGTACTCGTTACTGCTTACCCGACCAAGTTCCTCCCCGAGTGATATTTCTCCTCTGCCTGGAGGATTGGTCCTCTTTCTTGCACACCGTGACACAACAACGAGAGTCATATGCTCAAAACGAAGCAGAATACATGAAACATTTCAAAAGTTAGATTCTTCATAAATCAATAACCTTCTATTCTCCTTTATGCAGTATTTCACCAAGAATAACATCAAATGAAACATCATTCATATTGAAAACAAGGTACAAGCATCATTAATTCACCTCTAGAATTCACATTTACTCTATCTAGTGATGGTAAATTGTAACGTCACAATTTGGGATGTAACACCCAGGTATTATTTATTCAATATTTTGCACATTTGGCATTTTGACTGATTGCTTGGACATCTTGACTCTTGGAGAGGTTCTGTCAGTTTGGGAAGGATTAATTTGTTGTATACATCATATTTGGGGGGTTTCTAATTGTTGTTGAAGGTTAATGTCTTTGTAATTTTTGAAATTTATCATAGTTCATTATGGGGTTTTCATTTCATCCTTCTCTGATTATGTTGAAAAGGGAAAACTATAAACAATGGAGAGATGGTATTATAAAACATCTATAATGGCTTCATTTGTTGCCACATTTGCATAATCTTGTTCCCCCTCTAGGTACAACTAGTAAGAAATTTGCTTGGAATTGCAAAAGGGATCATGTCTTAGAAGTTATTGCTATGCATATTGATGATGACACTTTCAATGCTATTGATCATTTTGATTGTCCTCATACTCTTTGGACCAAAATTTGGGAGATATATGGAGATCTTGATAATCATCCATTCCCAGATGATCCTATTTCAAATCGTCTTGTGCCTCTTCACTTTTCAGACGGGATACCCTATGACTATGCTACTATGCGGGAGTTTGAAGATTTGGAATACTTTGAATCTTCAAATGAGGATGACAAGGTTTCTTCAGATGCTCCTTCTTCTCCATTAGAGACAGTTGTTGTACCTTTACCTTCAGTGATTCCTTGTAATGTCCCCAAATTTTTAGTAAAGTGACTTAAATAATTTAATTGATTAAGTTGTCCAAAATTAATATTATTTCAAAAGGATGACTTTAATTGATTATTTTAATTAAAATAAAGTGGAAATAATTAAATATTAAATGGGTCACTTTATTAAATAAAGTATTCTTCTAGAAGTTGGAGTTAGTTACAAGTTGGCTTCTTTTGGAAGATTCATTTGAGCCTTTTAAAAGAGTTAAATGCAAGGCATTTGGGCATCCATTTGTTGAGTTAATATTTATGCATTATTGCAAAGGCTTGAATAATAGATTCAACTAAATCTCTGAGGACAAAAACCTTCAGCAAATTGGTAAAGGGTTGGACGAAAACCTAACTCTTCCTAAGAGTGGATTCGCGACGGAGTTCACTTTGGGCTTATTTGTTTCAGATTTGGAGCTTCAAGAATATTTGTTGAGGAGAGCGATTTAGGGAAATTTTGTGAGTCTTCTTCGAAGACGAAATTTTCAAGTTATTTGATATTATTAGGTGATAGCTATTTTATATTGGAGGCAATTATTTATAGTTGCAGTTCATATCCAAGGATGTGGTAATTTTTAGTATTGAAGGAAATTACAGTTAGGGTTTTTCCATATCATTTTATAATTGTTGTTATTGCTCCAAGTATTTTTGGAATTTATTTCTATTGATTGATATTATTGCATATTAAGTGATTTCTGATCGAGATAAATCACTTTATCTAGAGCGGGCACAATTGGTAAGTTATATTTGAATATTCATATTTACTAGCATCAATACAAGTCCCAACAAAAACAAGGGAATATTATAATCATGGCCAATAAGGACGAATCATGGAGTCTTATTTATTCTAGCAAGTATCGATAATATATGAGGGAGTTGAATTTTTTTAAAAGATCCGCTATATCTACCTCAGTCGTAGGTATTATCATCAAGCCTTGATCACCAAATAAGACAAATCTGCATATGATTATTTGAACCGCTAGCATAAGGGGAATCGAATGCTCTGAGGAGTCACCATATAAGACAAGATATCATAGCTGCTAGGATGAAATAAGAAACGTGTCGCAAAGGAATTAAGGAATCGCTTCATGAGATCGTGGTCTCCAATAAAGTTTCAAAATGAAGACAAACTCATGCCAGTCGTGCTTGAAGATTCTATGGAAACCGAGTATTTGAAGATTAAATCCTTAAGTATTGTAGTCGACGCCATTCCTAGCAAGGTGATCGCAGGGAGAAACTTCAGTTTGAATCTACCACCAAGGTAAAGGAATCGATATTATTTGTAAAGGCCGATACTAGCTGCTAGTTAGACCAACAACAAGGGAGCAGATGCCAAGTAAAGACAAATGAAAAGATCGTTGTATTCATCAGAGGGAAGGATTTAAAATAATCATGGTTCAGTAATTGTGGGAAGCCAATACATTTTAGTTACCCAGCGGTCATAATATAGAGGTTGTGGAATTAAGATATCATATTCAATAAGGTGGACATTATAATCGACAGGCATATATTTTAATGGCTCAAATATGAGACGGGACAAATCTCCTACCAGGAAAACATGAAGACAAAGGATGTAGATGCCAAAAAGGGACAAATAAAGGGTTGATGTCTATTAGTCGCTGGTCAAAATAGGAGTCGACCATATTATTGATTGCAGCAAATATAGGAGTCACTTCGCATAAGGATAAGTTATGGACAGTGAGAATTCGACTCTACTCAGGTCAGGCAATAATAACTATAATCTATTATTGTAATTTGTAGGCAGAGTTGTAAGGGTTCGGGTCTTTCCTGTGTGTCAGAGAAGAATAAATTTCTGGAAATGTGCATTCCTTTAATTCTGGTGACTAAACTACAGAATTGTGGTTTTGTATTCATTTTACTTCCAAAATTGAAATAATGTAAATTTTAGACATTTGCTATCTGCATATATATATTTGAATCTCATCTTAAAAGGTTATGATTGGAAGCCTAAAAATATATACTTGCATATGTTGTTAATGAGAATTCAAGTTTCTTTGGTAAGTTTAGGTATTGTTATTATAGTCTTATCTGAATTTGCAATCATTGTGTAACTCAAAGTATATCAATTGCTTATATGGGAGTTCAATCAGACAATCAACATTAGTTTGACAAATAGCATTGTCAAACTAGAAAGAGAAATTGATAAAATATTGTCTACACGGGTAGGGGATATTACATTCCTTGTGCAGAGTCACTGATCGAGTCTCCCATCATTCCTATTCAACAGGACTATTTATTTTCTATTGATGATTTATTGAGAACTTTCAATGATTCATTGCAACAAGTATCTCATTGTCTTCCTGATTGGGATTCCTATTTGTCAAACATTGCATCCTTGTTTGTGGAGTCTCACATTTCAGATTTGGAGGACACATTTGAGGGGGTATCTCTCCTCTTTGATGACAGTTATTGCACAATTGTTGTCAAACCATCTTTTTCTTTGGATCTTGTTCAACATATGTTTCCACATAGTTCTGATTTGCCACCTTTGATTGGGAATGTACCTGATTTGATTGTGGCATCTTCATCTTCAATGGACAAGGAAACACATGAGCAGATTCCAGAGACATCATCATACATATTTATGCTTCTTTCTTTCAATTCCTATCCGGAATGGAGAGCATTCTTACAATTGTACTTGGTTTTGTTTCTTCCAAAAGGGAGACAAGTTGTTTGTCGACATTGGATCATGTTTTGTCTTCAAGAACTTAACCATTTTTGCAAGTGATTATACATTGTGGGGGGGCTATATAGTCTCTCTATTTCCCTCTTATGGGGGATTATTGATTGTAATATGTCCATGTGATGGATGGTGTACTTGGGGGGTATCATGGAGTCCTCCATCCTTCCTCACTTTATTTGCTTTTTTCTCTCTTTTCGGGAGGATTTTTTTCCCACTGAGTTTTCTCCTTTTCTCTAGTTGTGAGAGATTTCATTTGCATTTGTACATGGGTACCTAAAATGGCCTTGTAGCCGAGACCCATATTTGCATCTTTGCATCTTTTTTGCATCATTTGCATAATAATCTTCTCCCTAAGTTTCACTTAAGGGGGCGTGTTGGTGTGAATATAAAGTCTTGTACCTAGTAATTTACCTTACCAGAGACTTAGGGGACTTATTCATATGTTAAGTTTACTTAGGATATAAGATTCTTTCTAGAAGTCTTAGTTGGATTTTCTATAACTTATCTTATCTAAATTTTATGCCGATTCCTAGGTAGTTAGTTTGTTAGTTGTCACATGTCATAGGATTAAGACACATGTCACAATCATGTTCAATCCTATTCCACACCTTGCCTATATAAGGAAATTCATTGTACTCATATGTAACATACTTCATACCTCATCATCATTTTGATAGGTCTTAATATCAAGCAAGTTCATATTCTTGCATACTCTCTTGTAGAAGGTTTTCATTGTTTTTGTAGGTGGTCTTGGGTGTTGAGCTAATCTTCAGCTCTTACAGAAAATACACTTCGATGAGTTGAATCCCTTTCATAGGCATGCACTTTCACTTTACATGCACACCATTACACTATAAATAGACATTAAACTTACATTTTTTATTTCCTTTGTACAAGTGTGCACTTCATCATCTAGTGCACACCATGAACATAAGTTAAAACTACTTTTGAAACTTGAAATATCCCTCTAGTGAGGTGTGCACCTATACCCCAAATACACATCTAACAAAGGTTTTATGTGATGTTTGCATTTTGAATTCACTCCTTTGTTGAGGTGTGCACTTCTCCTCTAAGTGCATCCTTGTCAATATAAAACTTGAAGACATTTAATCTCTACTATTAAGTGTGCACTTGATGCTCTCACATGCACTTGCACGCTGTGATTTTTTAACATTTGATTTTTTGTTTTCCTTTGATGAGGTGTGCCCTTTAGCTCTAGATGTGCACCTAATAACTATTCTTTCAACCTTTTCATTTTATTTCCTTTATGAAGTACACATTTGTACATTATATAATAATTTTAAATTTGAAAGTAAGTTCCCTTCACTCAAGTGTGCACTTCTGAATTTAATTTAGATTTTAATTTTCCCTCTTAGGTGCATGCACTTGACAATGAAAACTAGAACTTTGGACTTTACCTTTATCAAGTGCACCCCTCAGCTCCAAGTGCACAATTCAGCATCATGCTTAGGCAATTTTGGATTCAAACACCTCCTCAAAGGTGCAACCCTTACCTCATGCCTCAAACAGTTTCTCTAAGATTTGAACATGACTTCAATTTCTCCTCATAGAGGTGCGCATCTCAAAATGGAAACTCTATACTTGAATTTAGAAGATCTTCCCTTCTAAGCATGCACTTATGAGTGCATTTTGAGACTCAAATTTGCCTTACTTGATCTGTGTATTTTACAATCAATTCTACACTTTGATTTTGACTCAATAATGTGCACCATTCACTATATAACTTTGATTTCAATCCACACCTTTCATAGCCACAATCAAGTGCACCTTGATATTATACATAGAAAAATAAATGATGGTGAAGAACTTCTTATCAAAGGTAGTGCAACTTTTTACCATCTATTATATTTGCTTCACAAAGGCGTGTTCTTGATAAGGAATTATCTTCTTTGATTGTGAAAATATAATACCTTACTCCTCTATCAAGTGCATGATTGGTCTTCAAACTTAACAAAAATATTCAATGACAACCTTCTTTCTCCACTTGGACGGATGACTTGAAGAACCTTGTTCTATGATCCTATGTACATTCAAAAAAGAGCCATAAAGACAACAGAAAAATGAAGTAAAAAAGACATGATCATTACTTGCACTTGGGAAAACAATAGATGTTAGCTTTAAATCTAACATTACACGAGAATTTCGTATGGATACAACAATTCATTATTATCAAACGCCATATATTTTGTCTCCATAAAATATTAGCTTTTGTATAATGGAGAGATCTCTCAACACTATTTACTTAAGTGCATATAGGATTCCACACAATGAGTGTGTTAATTGTAAATAATAATTATGAGACAAAGAGAATAAAAAATTAAATAAGAATAAGTACATCACTTTCATTTTTATAAAAACAACACATGCAAATAAACATGATAAAACATCATATCAAGATTGTTGTCTACATTGTTTAGTTTTTTTTGTTCTAATAAAATAACTCTCCTCATAAGCATTTAGTTCTTTTGCACTTTATTATTTCTTCCTCGCCTCTATATGTGACTTTTCTCCAAACTAATTTCATATTGTTCGATGCATCCTTAAACAATTTTGACCGTGTACTTTGATTTTTATCAAACTTATCATTAATAGTAATCTATTTTATATTTTTCAGGTCACAAAGGTTGATGGAACTTGGAGGGTTGGTGGTCTTCTAGCTCTTTCACGTGCATTTGGTGATGTTTACTTGAAGAAGTAGGTTGATTCATTCTAGTATTTTTTTTGTACAGTTCCTAAATTTGAGGTACCTATTTTTCTTTTCTAAATAAGCATTCATAGTTTATCTGATATTCATAGTTCTAAAACTCTAGCTTGGGAAAAACTTGGTGACACATAATTTTGACTAGGACTTCGGACTTGCAATAGACTCAGCAAAAAACTTGGCATATTAAAAAATACATAAATTTATAAAATAAAGTTAAATAATATGCAGAGTATCGTTAAAAAGTATAAAAAATGAATTTAGAGAATGTATAAGTGTATTTTCCGATTATGCCCAAGGATGCCTTCCCAAGGGCTTAGACACCCATTCTAAGGACAAGGACAAGACATCCTTCCCCCATCTCCCCTTTTTTTAAAGAAATTTGGGACATCCCCTAAAAAGGAAATATCCAGGGGATGTCCCCTTATATTTTATTAAAATTGGGAATACCTTGGCATCCTAGGGATGTCAAGGATTCCTCCCATTACTGCACCTTTTAAACACCAAAAGAAAATGTGGAAGGCATCTCGTGAACTTGTTGAGGAATCCAAGCAGTCTTCTAGATTTAGAAAAGCTAAATTGATAGTGCTCATGGGCTGGAAATTATGACATGCGGTTCCAATCCCTTCATAAAGGAACTAGGAAAACTCGTTCCTCAAACAAAATCCAATGAAACAAAAATGCTTTCACAAACAAAATGATAAATAACAACTCCTTAGCATCCATTTGGCTATACAGAAACAAAAATGTAGAGAGTGGGGCATCACTTGTTGGAAGAAACGAATAAAACACAGCCATAAATGAAAGTCAGGGACTTGTTTCAAATGGAAACTTCACAGCAAACTCATGGTGGTCAGAGTTTTATTTGAATGTCAGCTAAGAGCCTTGTTTTAGATGGAGGTCAAGTCAAAGTTAAATTACTAAAGCATGGGAGGTTGCTTCACAAGAAGTGATACTATCTTATGCTTTCTAGAGGAAACATATTAAACCATTCAAACTAAATTTTTTTGTTTATATGATGTTTTCAATGTGTTTATGAGACTAGGCAAACTTAATTGAATCTGTTTTGGGTTGGCATTGACCCAGACACATCTATGGTTGCTCTCTTTCAAATGCAAAGATGTTTCAAGAGTAAAATATTTTGTGCAGGCTTCATGTTTATATTTTTGAGTAGATATATTTAAATGTGCATGTTTTTAAAATTTCAAATTTTTTTCATTAATTTAAGTCATTTTTAGGTACTTTTAGTTTATTTGTATTTAAAATTTCAATTATTACTTTTTTATATATTATTTTAGCAGCCGCCTCATCATCTCACCATCCACAAAATGTGGGAATTTTCACTGTCCCTGAAAAATCACTCCCTTGTCCCTCAAACTTGGAGAAATAGTAATATTTTCTAGTAGTTTCAGACCAGAATGGAGTACAATAGTCATCATAATTGTTGTGTATAGAAACTACAGTACTGAAACCATAAGTTGTACAAGGATATGAATTAGAATTCATACAGTGAACATTCACATAAGAGTATAGAAAGTGATGCTTTATTTTAGAGGTAGTGTTTAATACAATGCAAGCAGTGCATGTAGGACCTATCATAAATGAACATCTGTACATTGAAAATGGAAGTTCCAATTCGAGGACCAATGGTTGCCAATTGAGACACAATTATTGGTCTAATCGTTTACAACCGCCTATAACTGGCACTACCTTAACCAAAAATGATAACAACAAAAGTAAGTTGGCACGTGTATTAACATAGCTTAATAATGTCTACATTATCCCCATCCCCCACAAAAGAAAGTCAATTTCCAATCTGATGTAGATTATGAAGAAAATTTTGTTTAATTCCTCCAAGCTTTTTGTCATTTCCTTAATTTTTATTTCATGCTTGGTGACCTTTTTCAATTTCCCATTCTATTTATATGCATAATGGAGCTCTTCTTCAAGGCCAACTTCTTCTTCTTCATTGCATTCTTGGTCAACTTCTTCTCCTTCATGTTCGCTATTTGTGTCTTCCATGGCCATAAATAGTATTTCTTCTTCATCATTGCTTTGGCATTCATCACTCTGTTCTTCTAAAGAGCTGCTTTCTTTCTTTGAATAAAAGCTCTTTTTATGTTTTTGGAATTTCTTCTTTGAGTTATGCTTAGAATTTTTATTTCCCTTTTTCTTTGTATATACATCATTTTCATCCTCACTTGTGTCACTTTCATTTTGAGGACATTTAGAAGCGTAATGTCCAACTTCTCCACAATTGAAACATTTAAAAGGAATTTTTCCTTTATACTTCCCATTTCCTTTCTTTAGCTTTCTCATGAAATAAGCCTCTGCCTCATCACTGCTTGCATTCTCCAATACAGGACCAAAACAGTCCTTACTCATGACTTCCTCAAGATGGTTGAGACAGATCTTCACAAAGTGTTGCCAGAAGCAGTTCTAGATCTAGTTAAGATCAGAGCTTCAATTATTCAAAATATTGAGCAATCTGGCTTACTAGAGGCCGCTTCATACCTATCTCCGTTCATTGTGTTGAATTTGTGATGGCTTGTATTAAGCATTACAATCCTACTACTCGTGAGATAGTGTCAGTTGACGGACGAGTCATTTGCAGTCTCAAACCTTTGGATATTGAAAGGAGTTTTGGCATTCCTCAACACGCGAACAGTCTAGTTATTTCCATGGAGCAGTGTGAGCAGGCATTTGATGCTGATGTGGACAAGTGTCAGAAGAAGATGGCAGAAAGATGGTTAAAACAAGCAAAGAACAGATTGCCAAACAATGTGGGTCATGGTGAATACAAGGATGAGTACGCGATTCTAATCACACTCCTGAATCGTGTCTCAGGTCAAGCACATGCGAATGTTTTCCAGCCTTGGATGTATTACATTATTGGTCGCATCATTTATGGTCAGGAACATTATGACTGGGCATCCTTCATCAGCGATATTCTCCACAGGCAGATCACCGGTTTCCTAGTTGCCCATGAGTTTCACATGTGTTCGTATCTCGTGTACTTGATCGCTTATCAAGGTCAGTTCCGAGGATTAAACACCGTGGGCATTCTCGTGTTCAGAAAGTCTACCAGATATGATCAGCTTGAGTTCAAGAGCTGAACGTCATTTCAAGCGTGTTCATGAGGCTTTTTGACTTATACAGGAGAAATTTGGACCGAGTTGCACGTCGTATCTCGCCAGCTGCTAGGGCAGCGATGGATGGATGGGCGATTGGTTTATTCCGACATACACCTACATCCGAGTATACGGATTTACAGGAAATCCAGCTATGCTTCCACGTTATCCTTCGATAAGACAATCTTTCAGGAGTTCCTGAGACAGATGCATGATGTTCATCGTCTTTTACGCCGCAGGCACAGACCATCTATCAATTTTCCTTTTCAATTTGGAATGTATTGGTGCAAGACGGCAATTGATGCTAAAGTTGCAGGACAAGAGCTTGAGAAATATCATCTTAAGTATCTTGTTGAAGCACGTGCCTATGATCTTTCAGGTCATTACATAACTCGCCTTGCTGGAAGCACATATCATGAGCATTCTATGGAGGATTACTGGGCTAATTGCGCAGATGACTTCGAGGTTTGACGAGTTACGGCCGCTTCTCTCTCACAGATTTATTTTTGTAAGATGTGGGAGGTTTATCGATGATGAGGGAGAAGTTCTTCCTCAATTTTTCAGAGAGCAGGTTGATACACAACCGTTGCCAGCAGTTGATTGGTACGCCAAAGAATACGCAACGGTCAAAGAGAGGTCAAGTAGAGTTATTCAAAACAGTATACTTTACCTCGACAGCAAGAAGACAAGGAGGGTAAGTGTTCCTAGAGCAGAGCCGCCAGTAGTGGTGAATCCTTCGCTACCTTCCTCGTCAAAACCTAAACAAAAGAAGAGGAGTAATCCTCCCAAGAAAGGTCAAGCGCCAAACAATTCAAAGGGCAAGGCACTTGCCACTGTTACACACACGGAGCTTGACAGACAGCCGGTCACAGAGCCAGTTCAGAGGCCAGTTCAGAGTCCGCCAATGCCTAAGGTTCAGCCTCAAGTTCCTACAATAGTTCCAGAGCAGTCGCCAACCCCAATTCTCATTGAATTGGATTTAGATTCTCCACCTCGCAGTGGGTCCTCTACTCATTCACTTTCGTCACAACCTCCTGTTGCTAATACAGACCCTTCTAGTAGCATTAGCCGAGACCAATCTTGGATCGAATCTCAGCTAGGAAGGAAGAGGAGGCAGCCATCCTATGTTCTTAATCATTCAGATTTTGATGAGATTTACCAAGATGCGCCAGACAAGAGGGTCAAGAACATGGTCCACGTAGAGAGGAACACTGACATGGAGATTGTCGTCGAGACTGCTATACCTCCACAGGGGAAGAACTTGGCTGAGTTGGAATCTTAGGATTTTGAGGTTATCACAGTCAACCTTGGTCGTAGCACACGCCAGACTCAGGTTGATCTCCTACAGGTTGCTACAGACAGTGCCAAGGATAGAATACTGAAGGACGGAGAAGATAAGGCAGCCCTCAAGGCTGAAATCAGACAGCTTCGTCAGTACATTTCTAGCCTTGTACATAGACCCGATGCCATTAATACGCTCCCACCGATGCTTGAGCCTCCAGCAGAGCAAAGTCAACTTAATCACTTAGTTGCATATGGCAAGCGTTTGGATGAATGGGAGGAGGAGTTCGTTGCTAGAGGCCGTGCTATGCTCACAGAGTTATATCAGTTGCGGTACAATGCACGAGAGCTCCGTCTTTGTCTTCAAGATGAGGAGCGAAATATGGCGATTAACAAACCCCGGGATGAGATTATGATTGCTCACCTGAGTGTGGGGTATGATGCAGTCACAGATGCAGAGGATAGAGAGGCTATCTACTCTTGGAAAACACAATTGGTTTTCAGGGCAAAGATAGAGGAGACTTTGGCGTCAAAGTTGGCTGAGAGTAGGGAGCACGTCACTAGTGCACTCCGGTTTGTGAGGACTCTAGTATCTCGCTTACCGTGCCGATATCAAATTGAGGGTGGTGCCTATGTTGAGCTTACCGATGTTCAGTCAGAGCTTCAGGCACTCATTCATACCATTTTCAGTGGGGAGACTATTGGCTGTAAGGTTACCCAGCTTACAGTCATGTCAACATTGTTTGACGAAGCAACAAGGAGCATAGGTGAACTTCAATCTCAGATCACAGCTGGTGAGGATATGCTACACCGACATAGTATTCTTCGACAAAGTCTCATAGCTCTAGATAGTGATACAGTTAACAATCTCGTTGAGGGATTGATTGCTCGAGATCACGGACAATAAACTTCAGTTCCCACCTCTCAAGATAGACATTACACACAGGAGTTAAACCTGGCGTTACCTTCTCAAGTTGACTCGCTGTCTCATCTCATGCATATCTATTCTGAGATTAGCTTTACACACTTGGAGTTTCATTTAGGGTTTTTCGTTAACTGATGGCAGTCTTCCAGTAATAAGGACGTGCATGCTTGCACATTGTCCATTTTTAGATTAGATGTTTCGGTTAACTGATGGTAGCTTTCCAGTTAACTGTATAGTTTGCTTTATTAGGGCTTAGCAATAAATCTTGCATGCATTGCAAGACTGTAGTTGACTCAAGGTGATTTTAGGGTTCCCTACACCTTGATGTATATAAATAAGAGTTTTTGCTCATTTGTAATTAACTTTTGCACGAGAGAGAAATATATGCTGTGCCTACCTTGCCCTCAATATTGCTCTTTTGGTAGTTGTTCATGCGTCTTTACTATTATAATGAATTGTTATGCCACATAGGGTTTCATGCAATTATAATGGTGAATTCTTTCCATAGTTTAGATAAATCTGTTTTGTGCTCAATAAGCTTGTTCAGATTGAGATGATAGTTGTGCCTACCTTGCCCTCAAGTAGAGAATCTGCACTTGTTTATCGTATGTTGTTGTGAATAATAAACTTATTCGGATTGAGCTGATAGTCGTGCCACCTTGCCTTCAAGTAGAGAATCCGTATTTAGTTTATCGTGTGATGTTGTTACCAATAAACTTGTTTAGATTGAGCTGATAGATGTGCCACCTTGCCTTCAAGTTGAGAATCTATACTCGTTTATCGTCTAATAGTCAAACCTTGCTCCGTTTCCTCATGCTCTGTTTTCTTGAGGAGACTGTATAGAATTCAAGTAATTAAGTTTAGTTGTAGTTAGTAAATCCACAAAACCAGAAAATACTCAGCTGCAACGTATAGTTTTCGAGAAAGCCTTGTACCTCTACAGCTGAAACAAAAAGACAGGATATAGTTTAGTTTATTTCCCTTTGCAAGTATTTTTGTCAAAGCACAACGAGGGAGCTTCCCCTCCTAATTTGAAGAGCACTCATTGCGTAGTGTGCATAGCTGTCCGTACCAACTCTTACTCCAGAGGTGCTAATTGTTACGCCAACAAATCATAAATTTTGTAGTTTAGTAGGCATCAACCTACAAGGAGCACCAACCCCTTAAACTGATTTAGTAGGCACCAACCTACAAGGAGTACCAACCCCTAATTCTAATTTAGTAGGCACCAACTTACAAGGAGCATCAACTCCTATCTCTGATTTAGTAGGCACCAACCTACAAGGAGCATCAACTCCTATCTCTGATTTAGAAGGCACCAACCTACACTTGCCAAGCACCAACTTAGCAAAAGATAATAACTTCAAGATCAATGTTCCACCTTCAATGTTGCTTCTTCAATGGATGATGGACAGTTAAATCTCTTGTTTGATACCACTCTTCCTATTTTATCCTCCTTGAATGATATCCAAATGTATCTTATTCACAACTTTCTTTTTTCACATTAATGATTTACTTTATGATGATATCATTTAACTACTTTACCAAATCTGCATTATACTCTTCTTCTCAAATCTTCATTTATTCTCATTCACCAATCAGCTCTCAAATAATGCAATGTATGCTCCAAATTTTGCCTTTGCCTTATGAATGTTACAAATTCTGCTCCAATAATGTGCTTCAAAGCTGCTTCAAGACTGCTTGAATCTGAATGATATATCTTTTTATTCTACTCACACTTACTCTTCTTTCTTCTTTCAAATTCTGATTGAATGATATCACCTTTTTGTTTCTAAATCAAATGATATTTCATTTTATTTCTTGATTTGCCCTCCTTCGAAATTCTTCTTTTTACTTAACCATGAGATTAGCTTCTTACCCAAGAAAAATGCACCACCACTAGTACTTCTTTTGTCATCCACATCTCCTGCCCAATCAGCATAAGTAAAGGCACTCAAGGTAAGATCATCATCTTTAGCATACCATAGACCAAAGTCAATTGTTCCCTTCAAATATCTAAAAATTCTCTTCACAGCAATCACATGAGATTCCTTAGGATCAGCTTGAAATCTAGAAACAATACATACAGCATTCATGATATTAGATCTAGTTTGAGTCAAATAAAGCAATCCATCAATCATTGATCTGTATCTAGTCTGATTTGCCTTCGGAGAATCATCTGTTATCAACTTGCATCCGGTCACCATGGGTGTACCAACTGGCTTTGAATCTTCCATACTGAACTTCTTCAACAATTCCTTCACATACTTGGACTAAGATATAAAAATCCCTTTATCGAACTGAGTAATTTGCAATCCCAAAAAGAATTTCATCTCACCAATCATTGACATCTCAAACTCACTCTTCATCTCATTAGCAAACTTTATGCACAAACCGTTATCTCCTCCAAAAATGATATCATCAACAAAAACTTCCACGATAAATCTTTATCATCATTCTTGAAATACAAATTACTATCAACAGTACCTTTGTTAAATCCAAGCTTCAACAAATACTTGTCCAATCTAGCATACCATGCTCTAGGGGCTTGCTTAAGTCCATACAGTGCTTTCTTCAACCAACAAACCATATCTCCCTTATCAGTCAACTGAAATCCATCAAGTTGCTCAATATACACCTCTTCTTCTAATTTTCCATTTAGAAAAGCAAACTTAACATCCATCTGATAAACCTTGTAATCTTTGTAAGCAGCATAAGCAAGAAACAGTCTCACAGCTTCAATTCTAGCAACAGGGGCAAAAATCTCTTCAAAATCAATTCCTTCCATCTGTGAATATCCTTTGCATACCAATCTTGCTTTGTTTCTAACCACTTCACCTTGCTCATTCAATTTTTTTCTAAAGACTCATTTAGTTCCAATTACATTTTTATCCTTAGGTCTAGGAACAAGAATCCATGTATCATTTTTCTCAATTTGTTGTAGCTCTTCTTTCATTGCTTCAACCCAATGTTCATCTTTGCATGCTTCATTCACCCTAGTAGGCTCAGTCTTTGAAATCAAGCAATATTCTTCTGCAATTTTTCTCCTAGTCTAGACTCCTTTACTCTTATCACCAATAATTTGATCTTTTGAATGATTCAATCTTACATACCTCAGAGTCTTCTTAGAATGTTCTTGAACTTCAGGCTCTTGTGTTCTCTCTTCTGCAACTTCACTGGTTTCTTCTTCCTCTTGATCTTCTTGATTCACCGGAATGATTTGCACTTGATTTGAAGTCTGACCTTTGTGTGTACTGTCATTCTGATCATCAGAATCATATCCTTAGGTTTTGGATGGTCTAGCAATGTCTTCATCAACCTTAACATTTGCACTTTCAACCATTTTCTTCAATCTCTTGTTGTAACACCAGTAGGCCTTGCTTTTAGTAGAATAACCCAAAAAGATTCCTTCATCACTCCTAGCATCAAACTTTCTTATATCTTCATTTCTTCCGATATAGCATTTACTCCCAAAGATTTTGAAATATCTAACAGTAGGCTTATGACCAATCCATAGCTCAAAAGGGGTCTTACCAGTATCACCTTTGATTTGTACTTAGTTGAGGATATACACAGCAGTACTCACAGCTTCTCTCCAATAGATATGAGGGACATTTCCTTCTAGCATCATGGTTCTAGCAACATCTTGAACTGTTTTGTTCTTCCTTTCCACAACTCCATTTTGCTGAGGGGTCCGCGGTGCAGATAATTGTCTCTTTATTCCATGTTCTTCACAAAAAGAATTAAACTCACTGGAAGTGAATTCACCACCTCTATCTGATCTCAGACATTTAATCTTCAGACCAATCTCTGTCTCAACCATAGCGTTAAAGATCTTGAACTTTTCCAGCGCTTCAGATTTCTCCCTTAAGAAAGTAGCCCACATTATTCTTGAATAATCATCAATAAGCAACATGAAATACCTATAACCTTGTAAACTTTTGATTCTAGAGAGACCACACAAATCAGTATGCACAAGCTCCAACAATTCGTTTGAACAATGTTGTTTGCTCTGAAATGAAATTCTAGTTTGCTTTCCCAACTGACATTCCTTGCAAATGACATTAGTAGGTTTTACCAACTTAGGTAGATCTCTCACAACCTTAGTAGAACTTATCTTGACAATGTTATCAAAGTTGACATGACACATTCTCCTATGCCACGACAAACTTTCATCAACTTGAGCAATCAAACAACTTTTACTAGCAGCATTCAGATGAAAGATATTACCTCTTGTTTTTGTACCTGATGCAATCACATTTCCAGAACATCCCAATATTCTGCACTTTCCATCCTTGAACTAAAGATTGTAACCCTTATCAACCATCTGTCTGACACTCAAAATATTATGCTTCAAGCCTTCCACATACGGAACATCATCAGTATTATTGTTACCATCAAGAGAAATGCATCCTCTACCACGGATCACACTAGCTGTGTTATCACCAAATCTCACAACACCACCATCATACTTTTCCAAGCTCACAAACTTACTTTTATCTCCTGTCATATGATGTGAGCATCCACTATCAATCACCCATTCATCTTTCTCTTCAACTCGAGCAGCTAGGGCTTTCTCCACATTTGTACAACTAGCAGATTCAATAGATACAGGATTGTTTTCCTTGATAGCAATAAATACCCATTCCTCTTCACCTTTATTAGATTCATCATCTGTCACACCTTCATCAACAACATAGTAACACTTCTTTTGAAATTTATGCTTGTTATGTCTTTGTTTAGAATCTCTTTCTAGACACCTTGATGCAAAATGACCTATCTTATTGCAAAAAAAACATTTAAGAGGCAATTTTCCTTCATACTTACCTTTTCCTCTCAGTACTCTTTTGACAATAAGTGCTTCCAGCTCTTCTAGCTCTCTTTCTTCTTTTTCAATTTGTTTGATTTCATCCTCATAATTTAATGTCTTTCTAGATGAACTCTGACTCGGATCATATCTCTATCTATCTCTTTCGGAAGTAGTAGCCTTAAATGCAGATTCAACCTTAAGAAAGGCATCACCAAATTCGCTCAACTCAAAAGCAAACAGCTTACCAACCAACATATCTCTGGTTACATTTGTTACAGTTCGGAGCTCTTCAATGGCACTAGCTTTGACTTTATAAGCAGCAAGCAAATATCTAAGCACTTTAGCAACAATCTTTGATTCTTCCAACTTTCCACCAGCACATCTGATACCACACACAAGTTCATTCACTCTTTGCATGAAAGTAGTAACATTTTCATCATCACCCATTCTCAACATTTCATATTTCCCTTTCAGACTCTGCAACTTAGCAATCCTCACATTAGCATCACCTTCATACAAAGTTTCCAACTTTTTCTAGATCTCATAAGCAGTCTTCAAATACATAACATTTGTCATCTCAATATCAATTAAAGCACTCAACAATGCTTCCTTAGCCCAGCTATTATATTCAGCATGTAATGTCCCCTTCCTAGTCAGTACAGCTGGTTTAGAGGTTAGCCTATCATTCTGATCCTCATAGGCTGACAGATGTGTGTAGAGGATCACTTGAGGCAATTATCCGGTGTTCGAGAACATTACTCCTTCAGTTGATTCAAGTTTGGGCCCTAGCAGAAGTTTCCAGAGTGATTTACAGATACTTGCTATTTATAGTAAGTCAGGCAGGCAGGAGTTGCTATTTTTAGCAGGGCACCTGGTTCAGTTGGTCAGCTCAGTTTCGACCTAGTTTGATGATCTAATGAACAAACAGTGTTTACTTGGACATTTAATATTTATTAAAAGTTTATTAATTTGACTTTATAATATAAAGTCACTTTAATGAAATATTAAAATTATTAAGTGGCGAATTATAAAGTATTTAATACTTTATAAAAGAGGGGTTAAAATAATAATTAAATGAGCATTTAATTATTAATCAAAAGGGGACGCCATTTATTAAATATTTGTCCTAAGTCAAAAAGGGCGAAATTAATCATTTATTTCAATGATTATTAAAAAGATGCCTTGGGTCGAATTCATGAAAGGAGGTATATATACTGCCAAGACAAATCGAACTCATTATGTTATGATTATTCAAATTTGTCTTATTTTCTCTCTAAGAGCATTGGGGTTTGTGAAACAAGGGTTTCTGCAAACATTTGATTTTGGAGAACGTTCCCTCTTCAGAATCTGGCATACTGAGGCTGTGAAATACCAGTTGAAGCTTGTCCATCAGCGTGGCTTTATCCAAAAGTCATACAAAGATTACAGTGAAGTTTCCATTCAGTATTTGGTTCTATTGTTCATCAGGAAGAATCATTTTCAGAGATTACCATTGACTGGCATCTGGCACACTTCCCAAGAAAAGGGTACGGCTGTGTTTAATGTTGCTGACAGGCCGTACTTGTTGCTGTAAGGACGTCTTTTCTCCTGGCATCCCAAACGCCTACCATCTCAGCCTCCAATCTTCACCATCTTGGACGCACAGGCAAGGAGAGTCCATTTCAGCCTTTATTTGCGAGGAGAAGTTAATATCTAGCTGGGCTGTACTTTCTTTTCATTCTTCCAGGCGGCTGCAAGTAATAATCAGGTTCTTTAAAAAAAATATCATTTGTTTACTTCTTCTGTTACCGGGATAGCTTTGTAGTTGCTCAATAATGATAATAAAATCATCTGCCATTGCTCTGGGAGTTATTTGATGCATTGCTATTTATTTATGAATTTATTTGTATTTATTTCTCAAAATCGCAATTTCATTATTGCTGCAAAAACCACCAAAAAATCATAAAATACCAAAACAAACAAAAAACTTAGCAGTATCAGTTGGTGATCGGGTTGAGAGACATCTAGTCTCTTACAGTGGTATCAGAGCATAGTTTTCTTGCCATCCTGTGCTTTTTCAGTTGCTTTTTCAGTGAGAAGTTTGCTTTTTCGATGCTTTTTCATGAATAGTGATATCATTTCCTACATCAAGGGTAGAGGAACGGGCAGAGTTGAGGATTGGGCAGGTCCACCTATTCCTGAAGGTGAGACAGTGTCAGGGGTTCTGGGTATTCACAGATCCAGTTCCAACAGCAGTGAGAACAGTGTCACGACACTGATGGCAGACCGTGAGATTCCTGCAGAGACACATAAGGACTCAGGAAAAGCGCATGCAGAAGGTGATATTACAAAGGAGGAGTTTAGACGCAGGCACGACAATATGATGGACATGATGTCCCAGTTGATGGGCACTATTAGACAGTATACTCCATCCCAGCTGCACTATATTCAGATAGGCCAGTCGAGCAAGACTGTAGGCGTGGACCAGCCTTTGGTATCAACACCACAACCGTCATCACCTATCTATCATGAGCATAGGCCTGGACAACCTACCTTCATACCTAGAGAGACACCACCTCCGACTCCGGAGGCAGAGCAGCAAGGTCATCATCAAGAGTTTCAGCCACACAATGGCATGTCAGTAGCAGATGTGACTAGATTTCATGGTGAGTATCTGTCTTTAGCACCTGAGATCAGGCAGGCTTTGACTTTTCATGAGTTTATGGATGTGCATAAACCTAGAGGGGGAGGTACATTTGACCTCAGAGCTCCTCAACATCAGCAGCCACAGCCACAAGTGAACAGAGATTTACAATATGCAGTCAGCAAGATTACCTTGCCTTACTTTGATGGTTTTGATAAGAGTTCAGCAAGGTCTTGGGTACAGAAGTTAGACAACTACCTATCATTGAGACCTATTGTAATGTCCCCTTCTCGAACCTGACCTTTCCAGTGACCGTTGGCCTTTTTCTGGAAACCCGAAGGCTAGTCGGAAGGTAAAATTAGGGTTTCCTATTTTTAAGGATGTCCTTGCTCAGAGTTAGTGGATTCAATGGCGGATTCTTTCTGGGTTTTCAGAGAGCTTCGCAGTGGTATGTTCATCTCGGCTTTCTGAGCATCTTCAGGAATTTACTATTTTTAGTAAATTCTATTTCTGGCAGTTTTTCAGTTGGGTTCGGCTTGGTTGACTTCCTACTTCAGTTTGGTCAGTTGACTTGGTCATTATTGGCTTCAGGGCACAATTGGAGAGATAAGTTGATATATTTAATTAAAAGTCACGTTTTAATATTTTATTCGAACGTTGACCCCTTGGCCTAGTCTATTGACTTTATGTTGTTTTGAAAAGTGGTCTTTTTGAGGGTGGCGCCTCATTAAGGATTATTTTATATTTTATCCAAAGTCAAATCAAGATATAAGGTGGGCGCATTTATTAAAGTATTGAATTTATTTTAAAAGTGAATATTCAACTTGAAGGAAAAGGACGCCATCTTTGAGGAGATTAGGGTTTTTGACTTTGAGAGGAGTTTAGGGTTTCGAGAAGTCAACCTGAAATTATAAAAGGAAGACTTGGATCATCATTTGGGTATCTTTTATCTACAGGAATGTTATGCTGCCGGATTGGCTTTGGGATTGCTTCGAGGAATGAAGGCCTCCTAGCTTGGGCATTGCTTCTCGCTTGAAAGACAGCGACTAGTGGTGATTTAAGATAGATTTGTGAGTTTGCATTTAGTTTTGAGCATTGTTTCAGCTTGTGCATTATTAGATCTGTTTTGCATATTAGTGGGTTTCAGCATTTTGCATTTTAAGCTACAGCAGATCCGTGTTTTCATTTGTAAATCAGAAAACAAAAATAATCTCGTTCTGGGTATTGTGTCATTGCATCTTATTGGTAAGGGCGCCCCTTCATGAATATTTGCAGATTTTAATACGAAGCTTATGATTTTATAATGCAAATCCGTCATTCCTTGAAGGCCGAACTTTCTAGAGTGCATTGGGATTCGTGTCAGTAATTAATAACCATTTTTAGATGCCATTTCTTATTACTAAGTTAGGCGCCATCATTTTGAGGGTCTATTGCATCAGATTTGAGATCATTTGGGTGAGAAATGAGAGAGTTATGAGCATATGAGTAAATTCATAGGTTGCTGGTTTTATGACAAAAAGTGCAGATTTGTATGACAGTTTAAGAAATCTGCATCTTCCTTATCTGGTTGGTGTTGAGATTTCATTGTATACTTTGCAGAAGCTTCCTTGTTGAATGCATCATTTGAAAGAGCATCTTAAGTCTTGATATTGCAGGCAATGACATCTTTGTAAGCTGGCAGTAGTACTGACCAGTTGTTCTTATTATTGCTCATCGTTATTGTAATACTTATTCTTCCTTCAGTTCTTGTTGTAATAGATAAATCTCCGCCCTATGGTAGCTACTCTCCCATTCTGGGTTAGCAAGCACATTCTGGGTGTTGAGTGTTTTCAGCTTTCAGCATTTCTCTTTCAAGCATTGTTATTGTAATCACTCCGTCATATGGTCGCCCCTCACTCCGCATTGGATTGGGTAGCACATACTTGACGTTGAGTTCCCTTTCAGTATTTAGAGTAGAAGATCCTCTGACCATATGCTCGCCATCATCGGCGCCATTCTTGGTTAGAGTTGCTTTTTGCATAAGCAGTTTGATTCAGATCCTCTGACCAATGCTCACACCTTGCCCACATCGGGATCCTGGTGTACATACTGGTTAGAGTTGCTTCAGTACGTTTTGGTTTATCATCTAACCTTAACGGGTGCTTGTAATTTGAAATTGTAAAAAATCGAAAAAATTTGGCTCGGAATATTTCAGTGGTATCAGAGCCAAGATCCTGCCATCCTGTGCCCATCAGAATTCACTTGACAGAGAAAAACAGATTCTACATCAGAGGTGAGAGCTGAGTTCAGTATTAGCTTTCAGAAGTTTCAAAGATGTTGCATTTTCTAAGGTCTATGGGTCGTGAGAAGTCAGATTCAACTATGGCATCGGAGGAAGGAAAGGTTAGTGATGTCGTAAGGGACTTCATTGAATATGCCAAACAGTTTAAAAGACAATGTGAAGATGAGGCTGTCAAACTCCGTGAGCAATATCAAACCATGCCAGATGATTATAGGTACAATGTTTCATTTGATTCCCATTTGAAGTGTGTGGCGTCAGTGGAGCCCGAAAAGTTGAAGATGGTGGACCACATTAGGAAAATGATAAAAAGGGAAGCAGAACAAGCTTTGTTCGAAGAATCAAAGAAGGAAGGAGATGAAGTGCCTATTTGTGAATTGCAGCCGACAAATTTGCAAGTTGAAGAGAAAAATCAGTCATCTAGCATTGAAGATGGCACAAACAAGGTGCACATATCACATCAAAAAGAACGTGAGCTTGATGAAGATACCTTGGCAAGTGAAGAGTTAAGGGTAGAGCCTCATAATACGCCCCTTGACTTGCATGTGATAGCAAGTGAAGAAGAGCAAGTTGAAGGAAATACTATTGGTGTCTTTGAATCAGCTTATGACCGTTACCAAAGTGATGATGTTGGTAATGATTTCGAGGTGTTTGTACCTCCTCTTGTTGAAGATTTAGTGATGGATAGTTTTCCTCTTGTTGCTGTTCAAACTCCTCAAGAGTTTTCACAAGAGGAATTTATTACAAGTGATCAAGAAGACCTCTATGGCATGCATATGACTGTTCATGATGAGATCAGAAACATATCTATAGATGATAGGTTCATTGAAGATAAGGATGATAAAAAATTTCAAACAGCTAGCTCTAAAGATTCCTTACTTCCTTTCAGTGACAGTGCTAAGGGTGGTTTTGAGTTTGAACTTCAGACCCAACCATTGGAGGGAGGTACTTATGAAGACACCAGCTTTAGTGATTTGGGAGTTGACCTATTCCAAGAATCAACACTCCAAATGTTGCACAAAGAACACTCTTCTTGTGATCAAAACAATCAGCCTCTCACCATTTGGGATCCAGGTGTGAAGGCACTTAGTGATGACAAGCCGGTATGGGATGAATTTCCCTTTGATCCGGATGAAGAAATGGAACTTGATAAGGGTTCTCTATCAGCAGACAATGGTATTAATATGCTTAAGTTTGGGGCTGCTTTCAAGTTTGATCAAAGTAACATGGAAGAGGAAACAGAGTTTGAGGGCCATATGGCTCTTGAAGATGAAAGGTTTGGAGGAATTACCAAACACAAATCTGATTTATCAGGGCAGGAAGCTGATTGCAATCAACAAGTTGAAGGCTTAGTGGAGTATGATGTTTTCCAAGACATTGAGCATTCCCCACTAGTTGGTGGTGAAGTACAAGAATGTTGGAGCAACAATGAGGGCAGCAAAAGCGTGAAACGAAGTTCTGATTTTCAGTTACAGCCTATCAGCAATTCACCATCTTCGCATTCTTATGAGTGTGAAGGCCAACCTGAGGTGTCCGTTGAAGATGAAGTGCGAGTTCTATCTAGATTTGATCGCACACATAGTCTGATTGAAGGGCTTATTTGGGATGCCCAACTTGAAGAGAGACAAAGAGGAGTGAAATATGAAGTTGCTCTTCCCAATTTGCAACTTATCAGAGACTCAGTGGAGACATTGAAGTCGAAGTACTTAGGCTTGATTGAAGATAGAAATCATGCCGTTGAATCTGCAAAGAAAACCTTCATTGTTTTCGAAGAAAGGGAGAGTATGGTTGATAAGCTCACTTTGGAGCTTAAATCAACAAAGGACAAGTTGAAAGAAACTCAGTTGGATCTAACAGAGGTTGTAGACCAGTTTGCAGATTTCAAACTTTTCAAGGAGCAAGAGGATGCACAAAGAGCTAAAAAAATCAATCAAGTGATTGGAGATTTTGACTGTCTTCAAGAGGAGTTTGATCTTGAAAGCATTTCAAGAAAGTCAGAAGTTGCATGTGCAGATTTGGGGCAGCGAGACGAAAGGAATGGCTTCCAAGTCTTCGACAATCCCTTCTTTGAAGTGGGTGCTGAAGCAACTTATGACAATCCTCTCTTTGTTTTGAAAAATGAGTCAAGTAGTGAAGTGACCAAGCATGAGGTCAAGCGTGAACTCCAATCTAAGGATGCCTTGATATCACTCCATGAAGATGTGCCACGTATGTTGAGTAGTAACGGATGCATAAGTGGGTTTGAGGATGGAGTTTCTACATGGGAGGTGACGAAGCAAGGAAATTTCAACATCTATGACATCAAGGTGTTGATGAGACAAGTCTTGGTAGCTGTTGGTAACTTCATTACAGCAGCAACGAGTGAAGATTTCAGACCTACTACTCAGGAGGAATGGGAAAAAAGTGAACTAGACTTTGGTGGGTGCACTCTTGAAAATCCATCCCTTGGGTGGAATGATGTTTGGAATCACATTGATCAGTTTTGGGAGCTGAATTTGAAGCCACTTTATGTTTCATACTCCCTTAAGGTGGAAGCTTTCATGGTTAAGCTTCAAGGATTTACTAGATGGGGCATCAGTTTCGTGAGAAGGCACGTGGTTCTCACTAGCACTTGGGAATGTGTAGAGATTTCCTTGCAGTGTGTTGAAAATCACTTTCAGTTGGGTATCCATGCTTGGGATTCTCAACTTGGGTTGTCAGAGTTTATTACTTATGGAAAAGACTCTTGGAGGGATAAGGAACAAATTTCCAGACTTGTTGATGTTGTTCCCTTCATTTCCAGCTACTTGATGGTTCCGTTTGTTCATCAACAAATGGATTGGAGAGAAATTTTGAATATGGGTTGGAAAGATCAACGATCGGTAGTTCTTGGAAGTGACTTTCAGCTCAGACAAGGGCAGATTTTGAGACACGAGTTTGCTGGTTGGAGGCAGACCAGCCACCTTACTTATGGAGTTACTTTCATTCAGGAGAGTTGGTACCTCACTCCTGATCAAAGAAGTGGTAGTTTTCTGATGGAGATGGCTTTAGCGGGTTTTTCAGCCACTTTGGAGGTTTGTGATGCAAACTCTGATGGTTTATTTTCATTATTGGTTCATGACAATGAGCTACCCCATGTTTTGAATCTATATTCTGAGACTCTTGGAGTTGGAATAGTAAGAGTGATTAGAAGTCTTCATGGTGGTGTCGATATAATTCAGTTGATGCATAGTAGCTCCAGAAGAAGCCATGAGGCTGAATTTGTTGAGCTCTTGCCAAAGATTGCTTTCCTCTTTGCAAGAAGATTTGAAGATATCATTTTTTCCATCAGGGCTTCGTTTGTTGCAATATGGAGGTATGTTGAGGAGTTTGATTTTGAGTTGAGCAGCCTATCCATTGTGGTTGACAGTGGTATAGTTGATACTGTTGACTTTGGGCCTCTTGGACATGAGACGTTGCATGAAGCTGGTCTCAGTCCTTTAAAAATTTTCAATATGAGTATCATGGACAGTAACACTTTGGGGTTACAAAGAAGGTTAGTGCAACATAGGCATGATGATTTCACGGATGTGATCAGAGTGGAGCAGCATCGGCATGGTGGGTCCTTCCTGCGATGGGTGTGGGAACCAGGGATCATACTTGTTGCGTATGGTTTAGTTTTAAAATTTCTGGAGTTGTGGTGGTATTGCTTGAGGACAAGCAATTTTGGGAAGGGCGGATTGTAATGTCCCCTTCTCGAACCTGACCTTTCCAGTGACCGTTGGCCTTTTTCTGGAAACCCGAAGGCTAGTCGGAAGGTAAAATTAGGGTTTCCTATTTTTAAGGATGTCCTTGCTCAGAGTTAGTGGATTCAATGGCGGATTCTTTCTGGGTTTTCAGAGAGCTTCGCAGTGGTATGTTCATCTCGGCTTTCTGAGCATCTTCAGGAATTTACTATTTTTAGTAAATTCTATTTCTGGCAGTTTTTCAGTTGGGTTCGGCTTGGTTGACTTCCTACTTCAGTTTGGTCAGTTGACTTGGTCATTATTGGCTTCAGGGCACAATTGGAGAGATAAGTTGATATATTTAATTAAAAGTCACGTTTTAATATTTTATTCGAACGTTGACCCCTTGGCCTAGTCTATTGACTTTATGTTGTTTTGAAAAGTGGTCTTTTTGAGGGTGGCGCCTCATTAAGGATTATTTTATATTTTATCCAAAGTCAAATCAAGATATAAGGTGGGCGCATTTATTAAAGTATTGAATTTATTTTAAAAGTGAATATTCAACTTGAAGGAAAAGGACGCCATCTTTGAGGAGATTAGGGTTTTTGACTTTGAGAGGAGTTTAGGGTTTCGAGAAGTCAACCTGAAATTATAAAAGGAAGACTTGGATCATCATTTGGGTATCTTTTATCTACAGGAATGTTATGCTGCCGGATTGGCTTTGGGATTGCTTCGAGGAATGAAGGCCTCCTAGCTTGGGCATTGCTTCTCGCTTGAAAGACAGCGACTAGTGGTGATTTAAGATAGATTTGTGAGTTTGCATTTAGTTTTGAGCATTGTTTCAGCTTGTGCATTATTAGATCTGTTTTGCATATTAGTGGGTTTCAGCATTTTGCATTTTAAGCTACAGCAGATCCGTGTTTTCATTTGTAAATCAGAAAACAAAAATAATCTCGTTCTGGGTATTGTGTCATTGCATCTTATTGGTAAGGGCGCCCCTTCATGAATATTTGCAGATTTTAATACGAAGCTTATGATTTTATAATGCAAATCCGTCATTCCTTGAAGGCCGAACTTTCTAGAGTGCATTGGGATTCGTGTCAGTAATTAATAACCATTTTTAGATGCCATTTCTTATTACTAAGTTAGGCGCCATCATTTTGAGGGTCTATTGCATCAGATTTGAGATCATTTGGGTGAGAAATGAGAGAGTTATGAGCATATGAGTAAATTCATAGGTTGCTGGTTTTATGACAAAAAGTGCAGATTTGTATGACAGTTTAAGAAATCTGCATCTTCCTTATCTGGTTGGTGTTGAGATTTCATTGTATACTTTGCAGAAGCTTCCTTGTTGAATGCATCATTTGAAAGAGCATCTTAAGTCTTGATATTGCAGGCAATGACATCTTTGTAAGCTGGCAGTAGTACTGACCAGTTGTTCTTATTATTGCTCATCGTTATTGTAATACTTATTCTTCCTTCAGTTCTTGTTGTAATAGATAAATCTCCGCCCTATGGTAGCTACTCTCCCATTCTGGGTTAGCAAGCACATTCTGGGTGTTGAGTGTTTTCAGCTTTCAACATTTCTCTTTCAAGCATTGTTATTGTAATCACTCCGTCATATGGTCGCCCCTCACTCCGCATTGGATTGGGTAGCACATACTTGACGTTGAGTTCCCTTTCAGTATTTAGAGTAGAAGATCCTCTGACCATATGCTCGCCATCATCGGCGCCATTCTTGGTTAGAGTTGCTTTTTGCATAAGCAGTTTGATTCAGATCCTCTAACCAATGCTCACACCTTGCCTACATCGGGATCCTGGTGTACATACTGGTTAGAGTTGCTTCAGTACGTTTTGGTTTATCATCTAACCTTAACGGGTGCTTGTAATTTGAAATTGTAAAAAATCGAAAAAAATTGGCTCGGAATATTTCACCTATGCAGGAGGACAAGGCCATTAAGTTTGCCACATTGCATCTTGATGGACTGGTGCATGATTGGTGGCATCACGGCATGTACACACTTGGCCATCATGCAGTCACTACTTACCAGGAGTTCACCAGCAGGCTCATAGAGCGTTTCGACAAGAAGGATCCAGAACTCTACTTCAGGGAGCTAGCTCAGCTTAGACAGACAGGTAGTTTGGATGCTTATGTCAATGAGTTTCAGAGGGTTTCAGTCATGGTGACGGGCATTTCAGAGAGGAGACTTGTTATTCTCTTCGTCGAGGGTTTGATGGAGCCTATGAGAGGTTGGGTCAAGGCATTTGATCCTCCTACCCTTCAGGAGGCCATGAGGAAGGCACGCAGTATGGAACTTGCAGCACCCCGCATCAAGTTCAATTCAGGCCCGACACCCTATACGAGGCCTAATAGATCTTTTGACAGGAAGAGGGATCCACCCGATCCTAAGAGACAAAATGCACCACCCTTTGACAAAGAAACACTAAATGATTTACGGAAGAAAAAATTGTGTTTTTGGTGCAAAGCACCCTATGATGATAAACATGTATGCCCTCTTCGTCCCAAGGTGAAAAATAACCAGATGGAGTGGTTTTATGAGGGAGAAGAGCATTCTGATCTGTCAGACCAGCAAGCTGATTCCGAGCATTCAGATGATGAAAGGTCTGAAAATGACGGTGAAAACGAAGGAGGAAGGAAGCTACAGGAGGCACATTTGACTAGTCTGCAGAGAGATGGATCTTTTAGACTTCGTGGGCTCCTAGCAGATCAGAAGGTAATCACTCTACTCAACACTGGTGCTACTCATAATTTCATAGATGCACGGTTGATAGAGAGACGAGGTATACAGACAGAAGAGTTTGAGGGTATTCGAGTCAAGGTGGTTGATGGGTACACCCTCAAATGTGATAGAAAGATAACTGATCTTCCGATGCGGCTGAACAACTATGAGTTCAAGACTGAATTCTATGTTGTTAATATGGGAGATACTGATGTGGTGTTAGGGATGGCATGGCTTCACGATTTGGGAGAGTTCACACTCAGTCTACGGGACATGGAGATGAAGTTCAAGGCAAATGGGAAACCTCATGTCATCAAGGCCATCAGAGATAGTAATCTGAGGATGGTTTCGTACAGACAGATGGAGAGACTCATTCGTCATGATATGGTTGATTAGGCTGCAGAGTGTATGTTATTACCAGTACAGCAGGAGCAGCAGAAGGGTGAGTACCATCCAGACATTCAGATACTGAGGACTAAACACTCTAAAGTGTTTAGCGACATTCCACCTGGCAGACCTCCAGACAGAGGCACTGAGCACATTATCGAATTGGAGGAGGGTGCAAAGCCCATTATGATTACACCCTACAGGCATCCAAAACGGCTCAAGGATGAGATAGAGAAGACAATCAATGAGTTGTTGGCTATGGAGCATATCAGACCTAGTAAGTCACATTTTGCTTCATCAGTCGTATTGGTGAAGAAAAAGGATGGATCACTTCGGATGTGTATAGATTACTGCCAAATCAATAAGAAAACAATTAAGAACAGGTACCCGATACCCCGCATCGATGAGTTAATTGATGAGTTGCACGGTGCTATCTTCTTTACGAAGATTGACTTGAGATCTGAGTACCATCAGATTCAGATGAGGGAGCAGGACATAGAGAAAACCGCTTTCAGATGCCACTGCGGTCACTTCGAGTTCTTGTTATGCCTTTTGGTTTAACCAATGCACCTGCTACCTTCCAGTCTACCATGAACAGGGTCTTCAATTCTCAGCTGCGGAGATTCGTGTTGGTCTTCTACAATGACATCCTGGTGTACAGTAGGTCATGGGAGGAGCATTTAGCTCACTTGGATACAGTTTTGGGTATCTTGGCGGAGGAGTCCTTTTATGCCAAGGAGTCCAAGTGTGAGCTAGGCATGGCTGAGTTGTTGTATCTGGGGCACATCATCAGTGCCAAGGGAGTTAGTATGGACCCTGAGAAGGTCTGAGCTATAGTTGAGTGGCCAGTACCAGAGAACCTTACACAACTCAGAGGATTCATTGGGTTGTGTGCTTTTTACAGGAGATTTGTTAGTGGGTTCTCACGTCACGCCGCACCCCTTACTGATTTGACAAAGAAAGGGGCTTTTGCTTGGTCACCACAGGCTCAGGAGTTCTTTGACAGGTTTAAGGTGATCATGACTTCGTGTCCAGTGCTAGCATTACCTGATTTTACGAAGTCATTTGATTTGTTTTTTTGATGCTTCAGGAGAGGGCATTGGTGCTGTCTTGATGCAGGAGAGACACCCTATTGCTTTTGAGAGAGGAAGCTTAGGGGTCCTGAGAGGTTTTACAACATTTATGACAAGGAAATGTTAGCCATTATGCATGCTTTGGCTAAATTCAGGCAATACTTGGTAGGCAGCAAGTTCAGTGTGCGTACAGACCACAATAGCCTGAAACACTTCCTTGGACAGTGAGACCTAAATGAGAGACAGCAAAAATGGGTCAGCAAACTGCAGTCATATGATTTTGATATTACCTTCATTAAGGGGAAGCAGAATGTTGTAGCTAACGCCTTGTCTTGCAGACCTCAGTTGAATGCTATGGCACAGATTTCCGAGGATTGGAGGCATCAGATCATTACAGAGTATGCTAAGAACCCATGGGCTTCTAGCATTGTTGATGGGACAGAGCAGGATAGTAGGTACACCGTTGTGGATGACTTGATCATTTACAAAGGGCGGATTTTTCTGGTTCCTGATTCAAAGTTGAGGGATACAGTTCTGAGAGCCTTTCACGATCTTCCTATGGCGGGCCATCCCGGTTACTTCAAAACGTACAAGTTGGTTCAGGAACGGTTTACTTGGAAAGGGCTAAAGACCGATGTTCTTCAAGATGTTCGAGAGTGTTATGTTTGCTAGCAAAACAAGCGGAACACACATCCTGCTGGATTGCTTCAGCCACTTCCGATACCTGACAAGAAGTGGGAGTGTTTATCGATGGACTTTATCACGGGTTTGCCGAAAGCCCAAGGCAAAGATTGCATTTACGTAGTTGTTGATCGGCTGACCAAATATGCGCACTTCTTTCCAATCACTACTACATTCACAGCATCGCAAACTGCAGAGCTTTTCTTCAGAGAGGTATTCAGGTTACATGGTTTGCCTCGGACTATAGTCAGCGATAGAGACAGTCAGTTCATGAGCAACTTTTGGCAGGGGTTGTTTAGACTTTGTGGGACCGAACTGACACCGAGTACCAGCTACCATCCATAGACAGATGGACAGACGGAGATTGTCAATAAGTGGGTGGAAGGTTATCTGCGCAATTACATAGCTGGGCAGCAGAGAGCTTGGGTGAGGTGGATATACCTCTGTGAGTATTGTTATAACTCCACTCACCACATGACTATACAGATGACGCCCTTCATGGCATTGTACGGGTATGACGCGACCAACCTATTGGATTTGATATTGAGTGATAGTAGAGTGCCTAGTGCGGATGATATGATGCAGAGTCAGCAGGACATTTTGAGGTCTCTTAGGGACAATATTCAGCGGGCACAGAATCAGCAGAAGCAGTATGTTGATCAGAAGAGGGTTGAGTGTTCCTTTGCGGTGGGTGACATGGTGTATCTCATGTTACAGCCATATCGTCAGTCTACTCTGCGGAAGAGTGGTGCGGAGAAATTGAAACCTCGTTACTATGGTCCATTTTGAGTCATCAGATGAGTGGGCGAGGTTGCATATGAGTTGGACTTACCAGCAGATAGCAGGGTTCACAACGTGTTTCACGTTTCTCGCCTGAAGAAGGCATTGGGTCAGCATGTGATACCCTCTCTGATTCTGCCACCCCTTGATGATGAGAGGAAATTGATGCTAGTGCCTGAGGCCATCCTCAAGGTGAGAGAGAGACATCTTCAGAGGCGGGTGATTAGGGAATATCTGATCAAGTGGAGAGATTTGCCAGTTGAGGACGCTACATGGGAATCCGAGGAGATTTTACAGCATCCGGAGTTAAGATTGCTTGAGGACAAGCAATTTCAGGGAGGGCGGACTGTAATGTCCCCTTCCTAGTCAGTACAGCTGGTTTAGAGGTTAGCCTATCATTCTGATCCTCGTAGGCTGACAGATGTGTGTAGAGGATCACTTGAGGCAGTTATCCGATGTTCGGGAACATTACTCCTTCAGTTGATTCAAGTTTGGGCCCTAGTAGACGTTCCAGAGTGATTTACAGATACTTGCTATTTATAGTAAGTCAGGCAAGCAGGAGTTGCTATTTTTAGTAGGGCACCTGGTTCAGTTGGTCAGCTCAGTTTCGACCCAGTTTGATGATCTAATGAACAAACAGTGTTTACTTGGGCATTTAATATTTATTAAAAGTTTATTAATTTGACTTTATAATATAAAGTCACTTTAATGAAATATTAAAATTATTAAGTGGCGAATTATAAAGTATTTAATACTTTATAAAAGAGGGGTTAAAATAATAATTAAATGAGCATTTAATTATTAATCAAAAGGGGACGCCATTTATTAAATATTTGTCCTTAGTCAAAAAGGGCGAAATTAATCATTTATTTAAATGATTATTAAAAAGATGCCTTGGGTCAAATTCATGAAAGGTGGTATATATACTGCCAAGACAAATCGAACTCATGTTATGATTATTGATTATTCAAATTTGTCTTATTTTCTCTCTAAGAGCATTGGGGTTTGTGAAACAAGGGTTTCTGCAAACATTTGATTATGGAGAACGTTCCCTCTTCAGAATCTGGCATACTGAGGCTGTAAAATACCAGTTGAAGCTTGTCCATCAACGTGGCTTTATCCAAAAGTCATACAGAGCTTACAGTGAAGTTTCCATTCAGTATTTGGTTCTATTGTTCATCAGGAAGAATCATTTTCAGAGATTACCATTGACTGGCATTTAGCGCACTTCCCAAGAAAAGGGTACGGCTGTATTTAATGTTGCTGACATGCCATACTTGCTGCTGTAAGGACGTCTTTTCTCCTAGCATCCCAAACGCCTACCATCTTAGCCTCCAATCTTCACCATCTTGGACGCACAAGCAAGGAGAGTCCATTTCAGCCTTTATTTGTGAGGAGAAGTTAATATCTAGCTGGGCCGTACTTTCTTTTCATTCTTCCAGGCGGCTGCAAGTAATAATCAGGTTCTTTAAAAAAAATATCATTTGTTTACTTCTTCTATTACCGGGATAGCATTGTAGTTGCTCAATAATGATAATAAAATCATTTGCCATTGCTCTGGGAGTTATTTGATGCATTGCTATTTATTTATGAATTTATTTGTATTTATTTCTCAAAATCACAATTTCATTATTGCTGCAAAAACCACCAAAAAATCATAAAATACCAAAACAAACAAAAAACTTAGCAATATCAGTTGGTGATCGGGTTGAGAGACACCTGGTCTCTTACACAACATCCCTGATCTCAGCAGAAGTAGTAGGACCATTCGGTGGTATAACATACATATTACTTGTAATGCTCCAATAGGGTTCACCAATGCATCTCAGATGGCACTCCATTCGAGTCTTCCACAAAGAATAATTTGTTCCATCAAATCTCGGAATATCCTTCTTGTATGTCGCCATCCCAAATCACCTCAAGCTGTTAAACTTCTTTCAAGGAACCTGCTCTAATACCAATTGTTGGCAACACAAGGGCAGACAACTGAAGAGGGGGGGGTGAATCAATTGTCACCGAATTTCAAACTTATTAAACTTATTAATCCTTATTCTCGAGCTGATCAATATCAATGAAAGCATGAATAACACACATAACACCGAAGATTTTACGGAAACCCCTCATAGGGGAAAACCGCTGTGGAGATCAATCCACAAGATTATACCCTATTAAAAGTATAAGAAGAATAAAATGGGAATGCATTACGCATTCAAGACACCGCTTTTAGGAGCCTATCACCAATTACAAAGGAAGACACACTATCTTTAAAGATTCAGATTACAACCATCCGATTTTGAATCAGAAAATAGCATCCGCTAATGCCTGATTACAGTTCCGGTTAAGCACATGAACACTTCTTCACTCTTCTTAACTTTTCTTCACACTCTGCTCTGCCTTCCAATGATTTGAACAATATTCGCACACACACAGAGAAGCACACCCTTGCACACTTCAATTCGAATAAACAACCGCTCTTATATATCCGCAACATGAAATTACATTCACTACAAGTCGGCCACAAAGAAATAATAAAATGAATACAAACTGTCAGCCCAAAACAATATATAATTTTCAATGCGAATCAACCAAAGTCAGCCACAACATAGTGAAGACCCAAATCAACATTTCCAACACAAAAACACTTCAATTAATTTCTCCTCGAAGATCCACGACACGCTTCAACACCCTGTCGGCCAAGAACAAGAAAAACATGAACACGCAAGAGAAAATCTCAGATCGCGAGCACAACGATCAATGCGGACGTGCAACAAAGATAGAACACGATCTAGAAACATCCACAAACATTATGAAACATCAAAGAAGCATCCGCAGCAACTGAACTAACTGGAATCACATAATCTTCAATCAAAAACACCAATTGAAGCAACAGAAAAACTGTCAGAATGTAAATCTTCATAACTCGATCAAATCTTCACGCAGCTCTTTGAAACTCAACGTGGATAAACTAGATACACTCAGCAACAAACCCTTTAGTCCACAACCTCTGATCAACAACATACGGAACTCACCAACAGACAGAACATCACTTCACCACTAACAACCTACAACTCATTTATTACAATTTTCTCAATATCCTCGACTTATACAGCTTCAAATGCACTAATGCTAATAGTGTTGACATCAATGACAACCACATATCAACAA